>BGPR01009123.1:0-10658 GCA_013235015.1 Araneus ventricosus
AATAATTGTACGACAAAAATAGATACACCATCGGAAAGAGCACGCGATTTCCGTTCTAATGAAGTTAGTTTTGAATTTCTAACTTAATTAATTGAATTTTGAGAATTTTTTAAAAAATAGTCAGTTTTGCTATCTAAATGTTAGTTTTGTTTTTAAATTTGCTGCATCCGACTTTCTAATAACACCATTATTTTCAATTTTTTTTAGCTTATAACTAGAACGGTTCTGTCCGATTTAAAATAAGAATGGTTAAAATATCTTTTATCGTTTTTTTTAAATTAATTTTTTTCTGGGTCGTTGCGAGTTATTTTTCTCGATCGAGTTCCAAAAGCGGCACTTCTTCGGAACGTTGATGCCAATTTTGATTGGCGGACGCGAAGGATACGTCATGACCTTCACCTGAATGAATTACTTCGATTATTATTTTCGGATTTTATTTATATTTTGCTTGCTGTATAATAATCATTTTCACGTTCCAATTTTGTAATATTGTTTTGGATTAACGTACTCTGTACTGTAGCGTGAAAAAAAAAAATAAGCAGGAAAATCAAAAAGTGTGTATCTTTTATTTTGATTTTGTTTTCAAAACTTTTTCATGTCATTGTGGGCGGTTCTTTTTTTTTCATTTTGTTAAAGTCGTGATTCCACGGGCAACGCCGTGCGCGTACTGCTAGTCCTGAATACCATGAACACTTATAAATTAAATACATTATTTAAATTGCATTTTCTCGAATACCATTCGAAGATTAAAGTTTAAAAAATATCAGTTTGTGCAAGAACCCTCATCATTTAGCTTCTCTTAAAGATAAATTGAAATTCACCTCACTGAATTGCCGACAGCTTTCTGAATTTTAATGGGATTCAAGTGGAATTTGTTTTAAAGTTGCTCTTTTGAAGTTATGAAAGAAAAATTCCGCTGCGTCTTTCACATGCGCAGAAAAAAATTATTTAGTACAAACACTCATATTTCTTGTAATATTCAACCTATTTACTTCAAAGTGTAATACAATACTTCTGTAACATATTGTCAAGTGCTCTGGAAATTTCGAATAATTTGAATGAAAACTTTGCATGTTATAAGCAAAACACTTGCGGAAAAATTTGGGATTTTTTAAAGAAGCATTTATATCTTCCCGAATATTTGTGTTGTGCTTACGAAAATGCATGTAAATATTATGCACATTAAACCATAACCATTGACAAAAGTTACATCTCGTTATCAGCTTTCTGTGAAACAGGATGGGTGAGACTCCATTTTCGCCTTCATCCCTTTCTGGTGGTCCCCCTAATTGCCCTCGTGACCGAATCTTCACTGTAATATGTATATGATACTCTATTGAATGTCACACGATTCTCCAGAACTGATTTCGAAACATAGTTTTCGTATTAATTGCAAATTTCTCGCATTTTACGAAATGTTCCTTAACTTTTGTATGCCAGTGTAGTTACAGAGCAAGTACAAATTATGACGGCTATAAAAAAAGGAAAATCCATCAATTCTCCGATAAAAAAGAAAATTCAAAATTAGTTCAAATTTCAAGCAGTTAATCTTTAGATTGCTTACCTTTGCAACCATCTCGCTCTCTGGCACTGGCGAATAGCCAACAGTTGACGTTTTGAACTGGTACCGACTACCCAGATAGCAAAGAAAGCTTGTCTAAAAGGTTTTGGAAACCTTGTCGTCGACAAGGGTAAAGGGTTGTCACAAAGGTATCCACGACAAGGGTTGAACCTTTCGGCAAGGTAGCGGAAAGGTTTTCTGTAAGGTTTTTAGTAAGATTTCCCCAAGCTTTTATTACAAGCTTGTTTCAGACCTTTCAAAAGGTTGTTAAGAGGCCTTCTTCGGCGGACAAAATAGAACCCCCTTCCCCCCTCCGAAGCTGTACTCCTACAGAGGGGTCCGGCCATCTCCCCTTCTACAGAGGGTCCAACACCCTTTTCTTATTCCTCTTCTTCTGACGTCATCTTAGTCCAACTTAGAGTTATCTGGAATGTCAATTAAGTAGATCAATTAGGAATCTTAATTAATCAAAGCTTAATTATTAATTTGATTAATCTAACTTTTAATTGAACTTACTTGTGCGATTTCGTTGTAAATTGCGACAAAGCTTCACATTCCCCCGAGCCGGGGATCGAACTCGCGTTCATAGAGTTGGAAGGCAAACGCGATAACCACTATACCGGACGGGGCTGCACACGATTGGACAAGTGGTTCATAAAAAGCTTTCCTAAGTCAATTTTGCGGGAATGGTTTCCGAAACGGTTTGAGCGGAAATGCTTTCGCGGACTTGTCGTGCAAACCTTGTCGGTGAGGTAGTTCATAAAAAACTGTCCTATGTAAACCTTGCGGCAATGGTTTCCGAAACGGTTTGTGCGGAAATGCTTTCGCGGACAGCCTATGGAAAGTGAAATGGCAACCTTTCCGCAACCTTCTTTGCTATCTGGGTAGTGAATTTCAACCAAACTGAATTTTTGATGTAAGACATTTGCACTTCCAGGAACGATATTCAGGACTACCTGACGAGTCGTCCTGATAGTACGCGCAGCTTATCCCAGGGATGGGGAGCCTGCGGCCTTTTTGAGTTTATTATGCGGCCTTACCAGTTGTTTACAATTTTCAATGAAATATATAATTGTGTGTAATATAATACTAATTACACAGAAATAACCTTTAAAATTCTGCTCGTGTGCCTTTTGACCAACAGCCCAAATTTAATGAGGCACTTCAGCGCGAAAAGGCTCCCCCCACCCCTTGTCCCATTTCTCCCTCCCACGTTGTTATGGGCTCTCATAAAAAATAATTTATTGCCTGTTAACAGCCTGTGAGGTCGTGAGAAGCAACAACGAATTTTCCCACGAGAAAAAGTGACCAGACCTCCCAGATCGCTAGCGGAAAGCGGCCGGAGAAAAGGGTGCCGACGCCGGCAAAGCCCCTTTCCAGATTACATCATCCGGAGGGTTTTCGTTTGAAAATCGCCGCCGCTTGACCTCGAGTGGACACACAAGCAGCCAGGAAAATGCATTGCGTACGCCTAGAGCCAATGCCATTGAGGAATCAAAGACAGAGTTTTGTCATTGGGAGAAAAAGTCTCCTCTTCGACAAATGAAGAGCTGAACTTGTGACCCCGCCTCGAAAGGGCAGGTTCCAAGGAGGCTTTTTAAGCTGGAACTGTAGAGGGATTAAAATGATCGAGAGATCAAGTTAGGGTTCGTTTGGAGAACCGGAGATTAAATTCTCGTGATCGAGAATTTGGAAAAGCAGTTCTCAGGCTGAGAAGCTGCTGTATCGGGCCTTGTCCCGTGAACCTAAGCCAACCTTTGGCTGATCATCGCTCGTCTCGAGTGAGAAGCTTTTAGGAACTTTGATAGAATTAGACGTGCCTTACGTCACTTCAAATTACCTTCTTGGAATTTGGAATAACCCGTGAGTGGTTATCTGTAGATATCTGAGCTGTGTAATCCCTCAGATCATTATTCCGGACATCGGACATATACTCGCCTAGAGTAGAACTTTTAGAACTTTCTACATTACCTCGAGTGAACTCGTGACAAATCTGCGAATTGTATCCAGATTTATTTTTGACTTGTTTTATGCCATCTCGTCCTGAGTAAGCGGAATTGTTTTGATCTGATATTAATTTGTACATTCTTGTATAAATTCCATTAATCAAGAATTTTAATTAAAAAATTAATATACTAATATTGCTGTGTCTGGTGAGTCCTTCATAGCTTAGTATCGCTGAGCAAAGCTATCGCTATCTACAAGCCTTTAACGACAAGCTCATTCGCCGGTAATATTAGTTGCATTTAATTTCAATTGAATAACTTATGCATATATTTGTCTTTCTCTTGAAATTAAACTTCAAAACTAAAGAAACTTCAAAATTTCTGTGAAAGCATGCTTTACGATGAAAACTTCTCAATGCACAAAAAATTATGCAGCATCTTTATACCTTTGTTTTAAGAATGAATTTAAAAAAAAACCACGGATTAATTCAGGGTTATTCATAATGATGTACGGTATTTTAACATATTCGAGTAAGGTCAATTATAAACAAACGCTTTACCAGAAAAATTTAAAGGAAAGAACAACTCAATTTTTTTTTATTTTATGACATTAAGTGTTCGATATGACTTCCTCGAGTCACTTTGACATCGTCCAGACGATAGTCCATTTCTTCCCACACTCGTTTCAGCATGTCTGGTGCTACTAAGTTCAGAGTATTACCTATGCGTGTTCATAGGTCCTCCAAGTTGCGTGGTAGTATTGACACATACCCTTTGCCTTCCACAAAGCCCCACAAGAAAAAAGTCACATGGGGTAATGTCCGGTGACCTGGGTGACCAAGAAAGCATCACTTTGTCGTTTGTTCCTAATCGGTGGATTGGCCACGTCGGCACAAACAACTAAGTGATGCCAAGTTGTCACTAACTAACTAAGTCACACAACTTAGGGCACCTACGAAACACGCATAGGTGATGCTCTGAACTTAGTAACACCAGACATGCTGAAACGAGTGTGGGAAGAAATGGACTATCGTCTGGACGATGTCAAAGTGACTCGTGGAAGTCATATCGAACACTTATAATGCCATAAAATAAAAATATTTGAGTTGTCCTTTCCTTTACGTTTGTTCTGGTAAGTGTTTGTTTATAATTGACTTTATTCTAGTATGTTAAAATACCGTAAATCATTTTGAATAGCCCTGTATTTGTAGACACAATAAAGACGATTTGAATTTAATTACGATAATAAATTGTTGCAAATTAAACCAGCGAGAGTGTTCTCCCCTAAACTTTCTCGTATACTTCCCCAAAAAGGTGCCGTTCCTCCTTCCCCCGCGTGGCTAAAAAAATTCGAACCTACTGTTATCCAGAATCCAATGACTATCAGAAGATTTTTCACCATACCTCTGGTTAATCACAGGCATCCATCTGGAGAATGTCAGAATGAAGTTTCGTTTTGCGGCTCGATGCAATTTCCTTAGTAGACCGCCAGAGTCAAACGCCAACCATACTAACTTGAGGAAAATAAGCGAAACGCTCGCCAACACACAGTCGTAATGTGCATTTTGAACTAAATATGTAATTTGAACACCTGTTTTTTAACCGATTGAGATGAAAATTGGGCACAGATCTATAATTAATGTTAGCATCCGTGATATCTAGTTTTATTTATCTAATCCAAAGGGCTTATGAGATACAAGTATGCGATTAAACAGACCGACAGACAGTAAACCCTTTGACGGATTTGGCCCAAAACTTTATACGGACCTACATTCATGACGATAAAGCTGTGTACCAAATTTTATACATCTGGCGTTTCAAGTTTTTGAGTTATAGTGTTCGTATGACCTCGAACATACAGACAGACAGACTTCCCGTGGACGGATTTTGTCCAAAATTTGATAGAAACCTACAAATTATGTTCAAAGACCACATACCAAATTTCATCCCCGTAGCTCTAATAGTTTTCGAGTTATCGTGTTCACAGACAGACACACACACAGGCAGACATACAGACATAATTCCAAAATTGTGTTTTTCGGACTCGGGAAGGTCTAAAACGAGGAGATCCGTCAAAATCTCGAGTTCGAATTTTTTGACGATTACAATACTTTCTCTTTGTATACTTCGTATACGAGAAAGTGAAAAATTGTCAAATTTAGAGAAAAAATAGCGCGATAACTAATCGGTATCATAGGATCGGCAATTATCTGAATTCCAAGATAGTGTAAAATCATTTATGGACAATAATATTTTCCGAAGTTTTCAACAGAAACGCCATTTTGTTTCAATTGAAATTTCAAAAGTTCACTTTGTTTCAATTAACATTCTTGTTGAAATGTCGGAAAACACTCTAAGGTGCGCATTCCCACCATGCAAAGTATATTTTTGCCAAACTTTTGGCCCGAAGACCAACAGACACACATCCGCTTTTATTATTATTAGAGATACACTGTAAAAAATATCCGTTTTTTCCCGCACTTTTTCCGTATATTTGACGGTTTAAAGCTGTTTTGTTAACAAAACGGTTTTTCACCGTTTTCCGCTCCAGCCATAAACGGTTTAAAACCGTCAGTTCAAATTCTATCTTTCGTCATACGGTATTGCTTTCCGTACGATATCTTTCCCTTTTCTTAAATGTAATTTTATTGCATTCATTTCATGTTTTTAATAGGGTTCCATCTCCGCTGTTGTTTATACATGTTGCAGTAACCTGTTGTCACTCATGAAAGATAACCTTAAAACACGTGTTCTGGCAATAGTTGATTTTTACACCACTAGGTGACGCCACTAGAGCTATAGTGACTTTAAAACTCAAATAGATTATTTTTACTTCAGCTTATGAAGTCTCCGGTGGTCTAGTGGTTAGAGCGACTGCCTTTTATTTCTATGAACGCGGTTTCGATCCCCGGCTCGGAGAAGTTAGAAGTTCTGTCACCATCTTGCATCGAAATCGTCCAAGTAAGTTCAATTAAAAATTATATTAATTAAACTAATTGAAATTAATAATTAAGCCTTGATTAATTAATATTCCTAATTGATAATACACATCAGCACATTTCAACTCAATTCGAACAGAAGGAGAAAAACAACTCAACTCAGTCGATGACGTCACTTACTTCGATGACTTAATTTTTACGGAGAAAACTTGATTTCATACGGTAAAAAACCGTCGTGACTACGGATTTACTTCGTAACTTTTACGGGAAAAACTTGTTCCTGTATGGTAAAAAACCGTTTTGCCTACGGATTTACTTCGTAACTTTTACGGTTTTGCACAACCAACCCAGCCGCCAGTTTAAAACCGTAAATTTTACGGGATTTTTTTTACAGTGTAGAAATTGAGCATGAGACATAGAAAGGAAGAGAGAGACTTGAGCAACTGTAACGTTTATTTGAGAGGCTGAAGACGACACTTTGTACAGAGAGCGGAGGCTGGCAGGAAGAAATTGAAGGCACCTTCGCATCCTCCGATATTCGCCACCTGCGGAACCACCCCTTGAGCAGCGAATTCTACATTATTTCTCTCTTTATGGGAAGAGATTCGGGTGACGATAATATTTTGACGAAGAGGATTGAATTTCTGCTCGTTTTAATAGTGTAGCGCCTTCGCCATTGCAACACTATTAAAATCAGATTATAAGAAGTAGAGAAATGGTAATTTATATCAAACTTCGCAAACGATCGCTGTCTCTTTCAGCATAAATTGAATTCGATTAAATTGTGTATTGTGCAACTTTTTAATTCCATGAATGAAAATTTTCAAAACATTTATTTTCGAAAAGAACAAAGCTGACCTGACCCTTGGACTTTCGCAATAAGTATATATTCTTTGCAAATATACTCAGTTAAGGAAATTTCTTGATGTACCTACTAAAATGCACTGTCTGTCCGCCAAGTGAACTGTGGCCACCAAAATGTCTAGTTACGGCGGTCGCTATAGCAACCGGTTATGCTAGGGAAGATCCATTTCGAATAGGAGGAATCCGACGGAAGTCGGAGTTTTATTTTATTCTTGGCGCCAGTTTGGGGTGGTAAAAAGAGTAGTTGATCATTCGTCTTCTCGGTTACCATACATAGCCAATTTGGCGCTAAATGCGCCAATGTAGCATATTTGAATGAACTTCTACCTACTAGAAATGGATTCTTCCTGCGATAACCTGGTTCTATAGCGACAGCCGTAAACTAGACAATTTGGCGGTGACATTTATCGTGGCGGACAGACAGTAGTTAGCCCTTCAAAAGCCATCTTTGAGGTTTGATGCTAAATGATTGTTGTATGAGGGCAGAGATCATGTTCAGAAAACCTCCAAGTTTGTCCAGTTAAAACTCATTTTACTGGCATCACCAGCAATTCTATAACTTCGGGAGGTACTGCATAAATGTAAACAGAATCCCTACAGAAAGGGAGAAACATTTTTAGTATCCTTCCATTTTACACTTATAAACTGATGGTTTGTATGGTATTAACCTTATACAATTCCTTAAACTTACTCGGGAACAGGGAATTTGTTACTTGGAATGAATTGATTATTGGATGCTTAAGCCAAAAGTAGCAATAGTTGGATACAGAAGCATGCAATAGCAATAGAGAAATTCGTAAAAAATTGGAACATATATATCCAAGTTAAAGAAGAAATTTCCCTTCCTTTTCTGCTCATTCATGTCTTCCCCCCTGCTGAGTCAGTGGCACGTTCCTGGCAATTTGCCAGCTCAGGTTTTCGGGTTCGTGGTGAAGGGTAATAGTTGCATGTATTAACCCCTAAATAAGTCAAATTGATGAATTTTAAATGATTGGTTTCTGTATAATCTAATTACTGCAAGGGTGGTTCCGGCAAAGAGAAGTGGCGAACGACAGTAAACAATACAGATGAAAAAATCGCTCCAGACAATAATAACAGCAACAGTCTTTTACAATGCAGATGCGCTGATTCAGAAGCTATAGGATACATACTTCTGATTAATACACTGAAAATCTGATTCCCCTGCGTCCACAGAGAATTAGCAAACTTGAAAAATTTAAAAACAGTGGTTCCCAAGCTTTTCTCACTTTTTTACCCTTTTCGAATCCATTTCTAGAAATAATCGATTTTTGTTTTCAAAAGAGCTGCTACCTTTAAATATTATCTTGTAAAATAATGAAAATGATTCTCGAAGGAACTGAAACAGAGTTATTACGTTAGAAATATAAACAATAAATGGAATTTTTTAAAGATTTTTTATCACATATGTAAGCAAAACTTCGTGATAAATACTGATAATGATATTATTAATAATATTTATTTTGAAATATCTACAATAATTTTTTTACAGAGTACTAACCGCCAAAAATTTTGTTATCACGCCAGCAGTTAATAATTACTTTCGACCAACATTTAGTGTTTCATTATCAACGGCCTGAAATCTTCTTAAACCCCTCTTGTTCCTCAAAGACTATCGTTTACGATTCGCGCACCGCCCAAATGATTTTTATGTACCTCAAGTTGGCATGCTGGAATCATTATCAACACCCCGAAATCTTCTTTAATCCCTGTTGTTTCTCAAATACTATCGTTTATGATTCGCGCACCGCCAAATGGTTTTTATGTACCTCAAGTTGGCATGCTGAAATCATTATCAACACCCTGAAATCTTCTTTAACCCCTCTTGTTTCTCAAAGACTATCGCTTATGATTCGCGCACCGCCCAAATGATTTTTATGTACCTCAAGTTGTCATGCTGGAATCATTATCAACACCCTGAAATCTTCTTTAACCCCTCTTGTTTCTCAAAGACTATCGTTTATGATTCCCGCACCGTCCAAATGGTTTGTATGTACCTCAAGTCGGCTTGCGGGAACCACTGTTTTAAAGGAAATGCACTGTAAACATTTCGCTTTATCAACTTTGCACAAGTAATAACAAAAAAACTATTTACAAAGCATGTAATTACAATTATATATGCTGCACATGTTGATTTTTGACAACAATTACTTCCAATTTTATCTTCAAGAAATTTGTTACACAATTTACAATAAATGCCGATAACATTTCTCTAGAACAATTTAATGGAAGTTATTTGACATTTCACTAATATTTTATACAAGAATACAATAAAACTGAAACTAGTATTCACAATGCAGAATTGTATCGTAATTTAACTCTCAGTTCACTATTAATATAATAGGATTCAGTACTTTTTGAAAAATACCTTTCAAAATCTGGTTTATTTTATTAGTTTCGTATTTTTCATGCATTCATATTACTGCTTTCAAATCGCAGAAAAATTAATTAAGATTCAACGCTATTCCTTGATCTTAACCATTAAAAATCTGCGCGTTTCTCAAAATTTACATTTTTCCCCGCATTTCTAAGTTTTCATATCCATACTTTTGTTTCCAATTTTAAAAAAGTCACGCGCTTCGGTTAAAATAATAGATAGAAACAAGGCAATTTCACTGAAATATTTTATGCAGCTGGCCGCGTATATTAATCAATAACTTCAATGATCTGAAATGATTTAATATCTCTACATTTCTATGTACTTTGATTGCTGAATTTTTGGCTTATAAGAAGAATATCTTTCTTGCAATTCGCTATATTCTTTGATACTATACGTATATTCAATTTAGAACACTGGTAAGTATTCGTTCTTTAAGAACCCTTCGAAAAGACAGATGTTGAACGAACTAAAGGAATCCCTGAAGACAGCTAATACCTATCAAAAGTAAGAAAAGACACTAATAGCACCACACTTAGTTCCGATATTGATAAAGTGACGCCACACCGACAGCAAATAAGAGGGCGGGACTGCACTACTTATGTACAAAAACAATAATCTCCATTTACAATATAAAATGTTGTATAGTTTCGCCACGACCTGGCGAAGCGAGGAAGAACCTATCCGCCCTTCTACAAGGAAGTCTCTTTCCAGAAGACCAAAAGTTGCCGTTGTTCCAAATCGATAAAGAATTACTTTATTTAATTCCAGTACTGTACCTTTTTGCTAGGACTAATTTGTATTTCTTTAGATATTTTGAAGAATTAGTTGAATAGAGTTTTACAACTTTTCACGTTTCGCCAAGAACGATTCCAGGTTTCCCGCCAGTTTTGGAAGACATTTTCCAGAAGAACAAACACAAGGTAAAATTGTTTAAAACCAATGAAGAATTA
>BGPR01009124.1:0-59384 GCA_013235015.1 Araneus ventricosus
CATTAAATAAAAAAATTTCTAGATTAAAATTTAAAATTTCGGCTTCGAGGTGCATTCAGTCACCATTACGACTACCTGTGTGCCAAATTTCATGGCTGTAAGTGCGATAGATTCGTCTGGACATCGCAGACAAACACACACACACACACGCACGCACGCACACAAACATTGCCTTTTATAATAAGTATAGATATAGACTAGCTTATGCCCACGACTTCGTCGGCGATGTAATACGTCATTGGTACTTTGTTGCTCGGGATAAAAAGACTTTCTTTTCTAATAATTTAATTGTGGAAATACTTTTACATAAAATATTATAATAAACATGGAAACATAAAAAAGTGAGGCCTTGACATTTCGATGAGGTAATGACGTTTAGTACCAGAAGGGGCTCTAGACCGCTACTGAGTAGAGTCATGGACCTTTGTCAATTGTTAGACACATGACTCACATTGTCAGCCCTGCACATTGTGTTAACCGCTGGTTTACGGATTCTACCCTCCACGAAGCTTAATTGTTGGATGAAAAGAGAGGGAACGATTTTACGGTTATTTCAAAACAAGAAGAAAGTAGGAAAAATTACTATTCTAAAAACTATTAATTATACAATTACTGCTCAAATTTTATTAAAATTGTTTAGTATAAGTAGAAATACAAACTCTAATAATTGTACTAACAAAGAAGCAATTTCAAACCATTTTCTCTACATGATTTCACTATAGTACATGCCATATTCACAACAGACAGAACTACCCTATTCAATGAAACCTCTCCGCAGTAAATTGGAAAAAAATTAACATTTTTTAACAATGGAACAAAACCCATTAATATTTAACAGTATTTTCAACTTTTCAATTATCAACGTCCCTCGGGCATCTTGATTTGCATGCTTGGGACGCACCTCGTAATTTTGAATCGTTTTCAAATGAAGAGAGCAATATCCGAGCCAGCACACCCCTCTTTAAACTTCGATGCCCCACCAGCGGGAGGGTAATCACTCTTGACGGTAGAAATCCCAAATTGGTATTATGGAAAAAAAATAGGCTGAATTCAGGCGTTTGTTTAATGAAAAAGAAGTTGCTATACTGTCTAAAATAAAATATCCTGACAGTTTCTTTTTTCCTGTAGCTCGATTCAAAGAAATGCAAATAGTTGTTGAATGTGCATTTGGGGAAAGGATGGGAAATTCATTTTCCTATTAAGTTTCAACATCTGACATTATTATAAGATTCTGTAGCCTTTCCTGCGACAATTTGATCGTTTTAATATGACATTCTAAAATTTCTCTCTTGTTCCTTTTCTGATGAGCAGTTGGCACTATTATGATCTTTCATTACAGCCACTTTGGAAGAATCCCATTATTTTAGCATATTTTTCACTTATTTTACAGGCACTTCTTTCGTCTGGTCAGGAAAGAAGCAAAGACTGGGACTACAATAAGGCAATCAGCTACTTAATTCGCCATTTAAATTCAGCATCAGATGATTTTCTAGCTGTGTATTTGATACTTCCGATATTAAATGGAAAATGTCTATCACACATTAGAAATACAAACTGTTCGGCGATTGTGCAACGTGAGTAGAATGGTATTGCTAGAAGCAAATCATATTCACAATAATTATTTTCATATTTTTTTATCAGACTCTAAGTTGTCTTACAACAAATAGAATTATTAGTGTATAATTATTATATTTATTTAATCAACGTGTCATTTAAGTTTGAATTTTAATGTAAAAATCGTATAAAATTTTGATGCATATCTATAGACTCAGCAATAAAGTTTACAAAAATAATAATAATAATAAAGCTACGATAGTAAAATGAATTTTTAAACATTTTACGTTCGTATAGAGAACATTGGGCTAATCTAATTATTAAAAATAAAGAGTAAAGAAGTACATTTCGTATAGTTATAAAGTTTCTTTGAAAGGTATGTGCAAGTCAATTTTATATGCCAGCGTCAGTAAGGTATTTCTGCAAAAAAACAACAATAACATAATTCACCTTCTCTCAACAATTTAAAAGCTATCAATTGTTTTATAATATACAAAACTCCAGATATTTTTTTTTTGGATAGAAGAGAGATTTCATACGAATTTAAATCAGTGTAATTCTGAATAGCGATACCCAACTTTTTAACGAAAGAAAAGCGATATCCACCTTTTGAGTACATATATTCAACTTTTGAATTCAACGAACTCACTCTAACTTTTTAGCTGATTGGATCAACTTTACAAATTAAGGTATACAGAGACCTTTTATTTAATTGTGAAATATCAGAAAGAAAGTAATCAGTTGTTAATGGTTATTTCAAGGCGATTCGGTATCTGATGTGAAAGCAAAGCTGGGTCCGAAAATGCGGGTCCAGTACTCCCTCAACATAGGGGACGAGAAGGACATCGTCCACACCATATTTCTTCGCGTGCCAGGGAACATCACAGTCTTCGAAGTCATGCAACTGGCACAAGACGCTGATGCTAAATACAAGTATAGTATTTTATAATTTCCTATACAGTAGAATCTCGATAATTCGAGGTGGACGGGACCTTCGAATTATCGAAGACTCGAATTATCGAAATCATAAAATTTAATAAATAAATAAAAGGAAATAAAAGCAATTTTTAAAATTTCAGTGTAGTATATTTAAATGAAAAATATACTTACATATTATAACAAAACTGCTGATAGCAACAGGTTAATTATATCTTAAAATAATTGTCAATTGTTTTTTGTTTAAACCCATTGCTCCTATATATCGATCTTATAAATATCCCGTTTTCTTCGGGAGGGGGCATTTCTGCAGGTGGCTTCGGGGTGCGCAGTGGACATATGACCCGTCGAACAACAATAAAAACCAGATGCAGTAATTCTTTCACGTGTTGGTCATTATTTGGGAGCTAAACTGATTTTTTTCACTAACTCGGTTTTATGGAAAACTCGAACAATCGAGACTCTACTATATATATATTCCTGTATATTTCCACCTTTCGCTGTGCAATTCGCTCATATTTAGATGAATATACACTGCTGGGCGAAATTATAAATCCTAAAAATTTTCATCTTATTTTAATCATAAAGAATTCAGTTTAATTTTGCTTTAATAAACTAATAATGAATAATTACAAAAATGCATCTAACTTTAGTAGGACTCATAAATAAAATCAAACATTAATGTTTATAAGAAAATGTGTAACTTTAAAATTACTAGCATTACGTGAATGGACGAAATAATACACTCGAAGGTATAATATTTTGGATTGTGATATTTTTTGTTCGTAAAGGCTCATTTTCATTTAAGAAAATTATCGCAGTTGCAAATAGTGACTGTTATTTTCTTTATTTTTCATAAAAAATGCCAAACAATAAAATGCTAATATATATATTTAAAACAATTTGTTCGACATTCAACAAAACAATTCAGACACAAACTTACAGATACTTGAAAGAGTTCAGCTTAGTCCTGCTCGAATTATTACTGGTCTTCGGAACTCTTGCCGCAAAGACATTGTACTTTACGAAGCAAATATGCAACCTCTGAGTCTTAGAAGAATACCAAATTTAGTTAAATATTATAACAAACTCTATAGCCTTGATTCTCGAAATCATACTTCTGCTTACTTGAAAGATTGGTGTAATAATCAAAGACTCAAGAGGAATAGCCCTTTTAGCCAAGTAATTTTAATTTATAATTGCGTCCAGATTTCACTTAATGCTAAAATTTTAAGGTAGAATATTTTCTTATTAGCGTCAATTTTTTTTATTTATGAATCATACTAAATTCAGACGTATTTTTATAATTATTCATCATTTTATTTATTAAAGAAAAATTAAACTGAATTAAATTGCGATTGAAACAAAATGAAAATTTCTTGAGTTTATAATTTTGTGCAGCAGTATATAGCTGGTCATCATAGATTAATCCACCATTCATTAAATTCTAACTTTTATTATCAAACTCGTCATTAATCAATAATAGCAACACTGGCGAATTCAATTTTTCTACAGCAAGAAATCTGTCATTTTTAAATGATTATTCTATTTCGTAAATTTCTTCTATTTATTATATACTATTCTATTTATTATATATACTTCTATTTTAGATATTAATATGTATCAACATATTTTGAATTAATCCGTATTGATGCCCAAATTTTTATTGACACCTTATTTCTGCTCTATAATTCAGACACATAACGGCAGTTGTTGTTTATCAACTTGTAGTTGAAATTCT
The DNA here is from genome assembly GCA_013235015.1 of Araneus ventricosus. Classification (NCBI taxonomy): domain Eukaryota; kingdom Metazoa; phylum Arthropoda; class Arachnida; order Araneae; family Araneidae; genus Araneus; species Araneus ventricosus. Next base: position 4,232 of record BGPR01009124.1, read on the forward strand.
TCAGACATGGAAACATACTGGTTACTTTCAGAAAGATACAGTCTATTGTTATTGATTCTTTACATAATTTAGTATATTGCACACACAATATGAATTTTTGATTCAGAGAACTATTTCGACGCATGGTATTAGCCTCTTAATATTTTTTTACGATTTACAGTAGGTGTTTTTGAACAAATAAAGTATTATGAATGCTAAATTTACCATTGTAAAAGGCAGAATAGAAGGTTTGCCTATGCTTGTAGCCAAAAATATGCATAATATTAAATCAGGCGCAAATTTCCTAAAAAGTAAAACAGAAGAAGTTATGTTTCAGAATGATGGCGAACAACGAATCATTTCTTTAAAACTGTGACCCCTTATCAATGATTTTAGTTTATTTACATTAACGTCCCACTTCGAAGCAACAAGAGGACTGTTTTGGGACGTATCTCGTAATTTTGAACCTCGGTTAGATGACGAAGACCACACCTGAGCTGGCACCCTTTTCCAAAGCTCCGTATTATACCAGAGGGAGGAAGTTTGCCCCTCTATTTGCATTTGTATGGCATGCAACAGGCCCACATACACAATCTTCGGGGGATTGGGCTTTGAACCTTGAGATGTCTGGCTCGAGACCTTATCACTAGGCCACAACGGCCCCTTTATCAATGAATATTGGAATAAATAACCCCGTCTGCATCACTTATACATAATGTTTAATACTTTTGATACAAATTTTAAGGGGAGATAAACCACACATAGGAAAACACTAATCACCATAGAGTGCACGGTCATAACCCATGCGCTCAAGCCCTAAGTGCGCTTCCCATTCGGGAAGGTCCCCTGATCTCTAATACCTGGATGTTTTTCTCGTTTATTATGTGAAGAACTTCTGAAATGATACTCTAGTCGACGATTTGTCCATGTGAGATATACCTGATGTTTTTGCCAATATACGTGAAACACTACTTCGAAGGTGCGAATGGTAATTAACGGGCGCTCATTAAAATTTTTGGTAATTTTTCTATAATAAATGCTTCTTAAATTTATCGGTTTTCTTTTATTCCTTCTTTGCCATTTTTATGTTTCATTATATCAAGGTGCAGCAACTGGCACTCTTTTTCAGTTAATCAACACCTCTAGATACACAAAATTCACCATGGATTTGATTTTTCTTAACTAGATGTGTCCTACCGCCCTTAAACGTTGTGCCAAGAGTTTTGAAACACATTGCATAGTGATTTATATTTTTGTCACTTTTTCCGACGAAACGAATATTATATCTATTTTTATTTTAGTAGATGTTTTTTCATGCCAATGCAACTTTTTTTTATTACTCCGAATCCCAGTTTACAAACATAAAACTATCATTGTTTGTGAACTCGTGCTGGCAACCTTGACAGAAATGATTAATTTCCTTTCAAAAGCACTTTTTTAAAATTCTGTTGGTTTGTAAGCTTACTGAATGGTAAATTGGATTCATGTAGAGAATTTTTATTGATACCAATCGACAATATGGGATTGCGAACGCATAGGCACAATCTTTTTGGCCATACGCTATCAAAGACACCCTCATATGAATAAATAAGAGAAAGTGGAAGAGAGAAAACTGAAGATATTATTTTGTCTTTTCTAACCACGATTCTGTGAAATAATTTTTCATTTCTTTTTCAGATTTCAGGGAAAGAAAATGCGAGAACAACTTCTCATCTACGATATAGCCGGTATAACAAATGATTTCGAAGACGGCAAATTTTGGTTGCTGTATGTTGGAAAAGATGCTGAATCTATGAGATATACCAATGAAAGTAAGAACCTGCCTAAGGTTTATATATTTTAATCAAAGTTTGGAGTGTTTTATCAGTTATAAATAGCACCAAGAGAGGAATTCATTTTTTAACCATTCTAAAATTTCCTAGAAAATAACCTCCAAAGTAGCCCACTGTAGCTATTTATAATGATAAACAAAAGAAATAAATCAATTTAATTTACTTATTGGGAACATCCGAATTAAACGTTTTAATTGAAAATGCCCTTCTGAACAATATTTGCTTAGTAATAATGAAAGGGGGAAAAAAACTAACGAAAACACGTATTGATAATAATACCGCAATTCCCAAATCCAAGCAAGCAATCCTATTTGGGGTCATGACTTGGTTAATGTGACCATTCGTCCCGTTTTTCAGTAGCCTGTCCCGTTTCCCCCAAGCACAGCTTCGGGACGCCCAAATGTCTCGTTTTCAGAGAGAGAGCAACCCACAATAACAATTTCAAACAAGAAAAGGCCAAAAATAAAAAACATCGTATGGTAATGTATAGTAGCCAGGTGATGACGGAGAGTGCGCTATACTTGTCACACATGCGTAAGTTGGTCAGAAGCCTGCTTTCTCGCCACGTGAAGTGACAGAATGAAACACTGGGAATGTTTTAAGAGAAAGTTGTTGGATGGAACTGTCAAATACTCTCACACCAATAATTTAAATCGTACGAACTTCCATAGAATTATTGAATATGTTACGGCACTAATGCGCCCTTGGAATTGGTCTTTTCGCTTGTGAATAAGTTGTGGACGAGCTAGAAAACATAGTTGCAAGTCTCAATTTATAAAGCAACTTTAATTACCAAAGTTAATTTTAAGAAATCTTGCCAAGAATTTCATTCTACTTTAAAATCTACATCAAATATACTGAAGCAAAACTGCGTCCTTCAGAAAAATGTAAGATCAAATGAATTATTTATTTTCAAGTGTTTATTCCTGACTTTTTCATTAATAAATAAAAACTGAAGAAATATGTGTTTTGTTGTATTTACACAATATTAAATAAAAATTAATAAATGTCCCGTTTTGAAGGAAAAAATAAATGGCCATTTTAGTCATGGTCCATAGTGTTTGAAGAATTGCTGAAGAAAACTAGAGTCGGTCAGCTAATATTGCATGCTTTGCTTTTGTTTTCACTTCAGTCTGAACCAAGGTAATTTCCCCACTGAACAATTTAATTGATTTAACTACTCTTAATTTTAAAAATGAGCAAAACTTATTTCAGGTTAATTAGATTTTTAATCAGTCTTATGTACTAGAAAAATTTTTTGTGAAAAAATTTCTATGCTTCATGAAAAATTTATATGTTAAAAATTATATGTCTTATTCGTTTCATTTACTTATATGTTTTATTAATATATTTCATCATTTCGGATTCAAGTGTTTTAAATTTTGTTGATATTTGTTCTAGGCCCAGATAAAATAGCCTTACAAGATGGAACGCACATAGTTATGTGGTATAAGAAGGCGCATATTTGATTGTTTCAAGATTAATGCTGTAATAAACTATTATTGTAACGTTGTGAGCTTGAATAAAATTTGAAGCAATGCACATGTTTAATTCACTCGTTGATTAGAATTACTATATCCTTATTCAGAGCACCGTAGAGATAGGAAGAGAAAAAGAACAATTGTTGGTCGTAAGAATTGTGAATCTCGGTGGTGCATATTTTATAACATGGCGGAGTAGTTTAAAAAAATGAACGATAGTGAAACATAGGTGAACAAACATACGTTTTGTTGAACAAAGGACTCCCTGATTTCAAGATTAAATAAATCGGCAACAGAGATCTATAGAAGAGTGAAACCAACGGTATGATTATTTTGAAAGCCTAAAAATCTGATACAGAAGTTTCGGAATTAGTTACAAATCGTGTCAGTAGGTGGCGCTGTACTCTGTATTTATAGTACGGAGTCGCAGAAGAAACGCTATAAACATTCCTTTGCAAACATATCACAATTGATTCAAAATGTGCATCATTCGCAGCACACAGATGGTGCATACCAAGAATGAAATTTTCAGCCACCAACGGAAAATTTTTTCCAATTTTCAACGGAAATGGGGGCACTGAATGGTAACTAAATTTGAAACTTTCTAGAATAGAGTAATTTGCTTGAACTATTCCATTTACTGAAACAGACATGTATCGGTCTCCATAATCAGATCGCAGATCCTGCTACTATTCCTTTTGGAGCCCAGGGAAGCATAATATTTTCCGGACAATCCTGCAACACTGCACGAGCTTTAACAGTCGATCTGTGGGGGATGTGTCTAAATTTCCGTTGAACACACCACAGAGGATGACAAAAAATTTCATTCTTAGTATACGTCACCTCTGTGCTGTGAAAAGTGCACATTTTGAATCGATTGTGATGTGATTGCCATGATTGATTGCAAAGGAATGTGTATAGTCTCTTTCCCCAACTCCGCGCTACGACTCACAGAGAAGAAGTGCCACGACTACAGCGTACAGCGCCACCTGATGGCAACATTCATAACTAATTTTGAAACTTCTGTATCAAATTTTTACGGCTTTCAAAATAATCAAACTATTGGTTTCATTCTTCTATCGATCTCTGTTGCCGATTTATTTAATTTTGAAATCAGGGAGTCCTTTGTTGGACTGCAGTAAAGATATCCTCCAAACTAGTGGAGAAGATGGTAAAAAGAAGGCATAGCAATAGTCAGAAATATAACATTGACTTATTGTTGTCCTTGTTCTTTTTTATACCTTGTTTTCAAAATAAATTTACGTTTCTATAAAAATTGAAGGGTTTTTTTGCAGCCCACATCAACTTAGAGCTTTTTTGGGTTTGAATTGACTCCATTGGCACGAATTTTTATTATCTTCGCCAATCTTATTCTTCAACCTTCGCCTTTTTTTATTTCTCCATCTGCGCCTCATGTAATATTAAATTGTAATTGTATTAAACTCAAGAAAATTTCTAGGCAGAAATGCTATGTTTTTATGATTTTAATTGGGAGAAGCACAAGGAAAAAAATTAACTAGTTAAGTTTTTTTTTTATTGAGAAGCAAAATATCTGGTTTCATTAGTAGTTTGCTGCTCTGTGAATATCCCCACTAAAAGAGTGAATTGAATTTACAGTAATGCGGTTTTTTTCGACTTTTAAATATTTTATTTCACTTGTTTCATGATTGTATAGCTGGAATTTTGTAATCAAATTTTCACCCGCTTTCTGATGTGCTAGATTTGAAATCAAGTATATTTGTGTATTCTTGATGACAATACACTATTTTAATATTTTCAAAAATATTTACCAGTTAACTCTTCGTGGGAGGGACTAGCGTATGACACAATTTGGGAGGGGCGGTGTATAGAGTACGGCCGGAGGTTTTTCCCACCCTCTGTTTCATATTTCTACCCATTTTTCTTAGTTTATTACTTTAATATGTTCAAGAACCATAATATAGAAAGATGGAGAAAAAATATTGACAGATAAAATATAAAAAGAAGAAAAATTATTCGGCATATGTTGAATAAATCAGCATCTCCCACGAAATAACTCCAATTTTCCTTCGATCGTCACCAGATGTATAAAATTTTTGGCAGTTTTGATTAAAAGTGTCGAAATATTCTTTCACTGTTGCTAAATTATCAGTTTTTCTGCGTATGTCCGTCATGTCTTTGTCTTCGATTCTGATGGCAGCTCACAAGTTCCTGTCGTACTGAGTTCGCTGACGTGACGCGAAGAGTCTACGAATCGGCTAGACGCATTTTGCTCGAGGGATGTTCCTGTTAGGTTAGAGGGAGTGAGACGGTTCAGCACTAGGGTGGGTCGAAACAAAAGCGATTTTTCACATATCGAATTCAAACAGGTCGCAAAAGTTGTGAGTTGTGCATTACGATTCTAATCAACGGAAAAATCTGGAAAAAATTAAACTTTTAATCTTAAAATCGAGCAAAGAGCCTAAAGTTTGGAAAAAATGACAGAAAACAACAATATTTAAAAAATTGTCGAAAAAATAAATTTTTCTAGTATCGAATTCTAATAGGGTGCAAAAGTTGTGTACTATTAGCATGCTACCCTATTGGAAAAAATTTCTTTCCGGTATAAAAAAAATATACCGGATTATGAATCACCGATTCCGGTATGTTACTGAATCGGGTATGATATCGGTTCCAGTATGATGCTGGATCTGGTATGATACCGGTTCCAGTATAAAACACCGGGCCTAGTGTGATACTGGTTCCAGTATAAAACTAGAACCAGTATCAGACCGGTATCATACTGAAATCAGCATGATAATAGAATATTGATTACAGAATTGTACTGGATTAGGTACATTTATGGAGCACAGGATTTATCAAATTAACATAATTAAATGATTCAATTAAAAATGTAAAACATCAAATTAAAAAATAATAAAGAAAAGTGTGTTTAATAATAATTAATATGTTAAAATTTTACAATTTGTGACAGTGATTTACGGATAGATTACATTAAAAATGTATATCAATTGTTTATTAGTGTAATATGCAAGGATGTTCTGACTGTTACAGTGAATAATAATGGAAACTTTTCAAATCATATTTTGTATAACTAGGAATGTAATTTTTTTAGTGTTCAGAAGGGAAGATTGCAACGCAATCCTCCCAGGTTTGCTAAGGAAATCTTGCTCTCTTCAATGAAGATACTGCGTGTCCTAGCAAAAATATTGTAAATTTTTATATATTTATATAAATCAGCTTTATTCAAAATTTCTTTAAATTCTTCATGCAAATGAGTTTCCAAGACCTTTATTACAATTTACGGAGGAACAGCATTCGGACATTCAAATGAAAGTTTTGATGAAACACTTCAAAGGAGATCAGATAGAAATGAAGCTGATAAGCTTAGGCGAGCCAGAACACGTTCTGATAAACTTTGTCAGCGAAGAGCAAATCGTGTTCATTCTCAAATTGAGGTGAATGTCCCGGAACATATCTGTAGCAATATGTCTGAGGTGTGCGAATTTTGTGGTGCACTTTATTGGAAAAACGAAGTGAACTCGGGTAAAAAATATACCAAATGTTGTCGTGATGGGAAAGTTCGTCTTTCAAATCTGACAGAAGCTCCTGATCTTTTCAAAGAATTACTCCGCAGAAATGCACAGGAAACAAAAAACTATCGACAGCATATTCGAGAATATAATGCTGCATTAGCCTTTGCATCTATGGGGCTGAAATCAAGGCACCTCCTAGAACAGGCCCATATTTCTTCCATATACATGGTCAGATTTATCATATGGTTTCTCCTCTCTATTCAAATGAAAGAAACAATCCTGGCTATGGACATAGTTGACTCCAGTGAAGCAAGTAATAGACGTATGGAGAATAATCAAGCCTGCATTCACTCTGTAATGGAGAAGTTGAACGCTTTATTACGAAGCATAAATCCATTTGCTGAATCATATCTGCAGATGCATCAATTGATATAATCTAATCCAGCTGTAAATGTTAAAATGTTTTTTATGGAACATCCAGATTTAGATTTAATGCAGATATAATGCAAATACTTCAAGGACAGAGGTTGCTGCAATATTTGTCGGATATGACGGAGAGCTCCCACCACTATCCAGTTGCTGATAGTTACAAAATTATTTCACCACTTAATCAGTGCAGAGATCCTATGGTTTATCCTCTTATATTTCCGAATGGAGAATGCGGTTGAAATTCCAACATGGATCAAGTTGAAGAAAGAAGATCTGCAAAACGTGTTAGGGTTACACAGTTGCAATATTATTCCTGCAGGTTTGCTGTTCGTAATGCATTTAGCATTCTACACAACAGCGGAAAACTCTTTCAACATTATATAGTAGATAGTACCAGTATATAGTGCCTTACAACCCTTGGTTGATAAAAAATTCAATGCCCATATAAATGTTGAAGTGTGTGCATCTGTAAAGAGTGTTAAGTACCTCTATAAATATGTCTATAAAGGTCACGATGCAGCTTCAGTTAGACTTCAGTCAAATGATGGTCTTTTAAACAATGATGAAATTTTTACTTTTTTAGATGGTAGATATGTAAGTGCTCCTGAAGCGATGTGGAGACTCAATGAATTTTCTCTCTCAGAAAAATATCATGTAATCATGAGGTTGACCGTTCACTTGCCAAACTGGATACAGTTCTTGTAGAATATTAAGCGCCATTTCTTTATGGTCGTCTTTTTCTATTTGGCCAAGAATTTTAAATAATTCCGTGGGTGGAAATTGTCCTTGATGAAAGACTTATACGGGGGATCTGTTGTCTTGGTGCAAAAGTCCCTAAATGTTGTTATTTTAGCTATAAGAGATAACTTTTTAAAACAGGCTTTTTTATTTGCGAATTTCTGTTGAGTTCCCTATGTTTTAGATGCTCTTCTCTGGAGAGCTCTAAATTCTTTCTTCTTAATTTCAAAGTCTTGGGTCCACCAATTGATGTTAAAATTCTTTTTTACTTCTTTTATCTTGTAAGAACGTTTACAAGCCTGGAAGATTGGCGTTTGCAAGTTCGATGTCACCTTGTCAAGATCTTCTTTTGAGTTACAGAAGTTAATTTCTTGTTGGATAGAGTTAACTTTGGGTTTAATGTTTTGAATGAATATATTGTGACCCCCATAGGCCGTTTTGAACCTAGTATATGAATGAGATTGCATTTTAATATTAAGTTAAATTTTGATAAAATTATGGTCACTGAAGCTGACATCTTCAAGAACTTTCCAGGATGTTGTATCAGGAAAATGTTGGCCAATTGAAAGAATGAGGTCAGGCCAGCCTTTAGCGTTGCGTTGTTGAAAGGTTGGGCCTGCATCTTTAACATTAAGGAGGTGCAGATTGGTACTGGATATGAAGTCCTCCACATTGCATTGCCTCGAGGCTGTCATTTGGATAACCCAAAGGGTGCTGTGAGCATTCATATCGGCTCCAATGAGCACTGAGGCCGCGGTGGCCTAGTGGTAAGGTCTCGACCTCGGGGCCGGAGGGTCGCAGGTTCGAAACCCGATTCCACCGAAGATCCGCCGTGTATGGGGCCTGTTGCGAGCTAAATCATACGTAGTGGCCAAATGTCCTCCCGTTGGTGTGGCGCGGAAGTTTGGAGAGAGGGTGCCAGCTCAGGTGTCGTCCTCGTCATCTGACCGCGGTTCAAAATTACGAGGTCCGTCCCTAAATAGCCCTCGTGTTGCTTCAAAAACGGGACGTTAATATAACCTAACCTAACCAATGAGCACTGATTCTTGGGTGAGTGAGGTAATTAACTGCGAGTTATCTTGAATTGTGTTCTGTATATCAGAGTAGGGAAAAGAATACCCCGAGATGATCGAAAGTGGGCCAATAGTTGTTTGTATTTTTATTGCCACTGCATTTTCATCTGTACCTAGGAAAACTGAATATTGGCTGAGGGCAAGGAGATTATACCTGCCTTGTGCCGTTTCCTGAAAGCCATTGACTCCAGGACTTCGGAATACCTAGAATTTTACCACCTTTCGAATAAGGCTCTTGTACTAGGATAAGATCTATTTTATGAGTCTTGGTTTCTTTTGGGAGATTTGCACTGGCAACCTTGCCCTTTCCAAGGTTTATTTGAAGGATTCTTAATGGGTCAGGAGAAGAAAAGGAACAGGACCACGGAGAATTGGTGCTGTTGAGCAATGAGAATTGGGAGGTGTTTAAATTTTGATTTTGGCTATGGGAAATAATTTGGCTTGGAGGTAGGAATCGAGATTGATGTTGGTATTGGAATAGAAAATTGTCTGTGGTATCCATTTATCTGTGTCTGTAAATATATCGTATTCTTGGTTATTGACTTTATTTTGGCTGCGTAGATTGGGAAAGTGTGACTATAGACACGTGGTTCGTTCTGTAATTTGTTTTATATTTATAATTATGTTTTCTGCAGTTGATGCAACTTGGACGCCTGGTGATGCAGTCTGTAAATCTGTGATTCTCTGTGCAGAAGCCACAAAATGTCCTTCCTGTGGTGCAGTGGGAGGTTGTGTGTTCTAGAGATCGGCACGGAGAACATTTTCTGGCACTCAAGAATTCTTTTACTGTATGGGTTTCTCAGTCGATGGTAAGCTTTTGTATTCTTCTGAGCTGCCTGTAAATGGTCACTGGTGTTTGGAAAACCCAGGGCGCTTTTCCGGTGCGCCCTTTGATGGGGAACAGGACCTTCAGGTCTTTGTGATCTTCTCCGAAGGATTGTGAAAAAGCTTCTTCCATTTGTTCCTTCGTGAATTCTGGTTCGAGACCATAAACTATGCATTTCTGAAAGTTTTGCCTGACCTGAATAGGTTTTATCTTCGCTTGAAGGGATGGATTATTGCTGATTCGTTCCAGTATTTTGTCGATATCTTGTTGGCCTGGGCAGTGGACTACTATTCCGTCGTTTTGCAACCTTCGGGCGTCTTTTATCTGAAACTCTCTGACGGTTTTTAATTCCGTTTTGAGTAATTTGACCAGATTCTTTTTCTCTGAGTCCTTGTTTGAGTAGAGGAGCAAGGTTTTGGGATTGGATGTGTTTGGTTTTTTTCTGTTGCTTCAGCATATGTAAGGTTCATTTCTTTTGGCTCAGTTCGGGTTTCGATTGTTGTTGTGTCAATTTTCGTATGAATCCCAATGTCGGCTGTGTCTTTATGCGCAGGTGGGGGAATGATAGGTTGGCTATCCTGTTGCATCTGGAATCTTCTCTTGAGAGTTTCCACCAATTTGGTTAATTCAGAGGCTATTTCTATGGACATGTGTGCCTTGTATTTTGAATTGTCACCTCTGGTAGTAGTCGTGGTACCTCCGTTTATAATGTTTCGGAGATTCTGTAAAAGATCTTGAATTGGGACATCTTTGACAATGGGAGGACAATTATAAATTGCCGATACTATGGATGTGGAGCTTGGTTGAATCGGAGAAGTCGACGAACTCCTCTGTCTTCCGGACGAGGGAGTGCTGGTCAGATTTACCAGTTGGAATGACTCCTGGTTCAGTAGGAATTTTGCAGATTTAGATGCGAGAGGAAGTGACATCTCTATTCTCTGGAAAAAGAACATAACGTAGAAGTTTCTGTTACTACAAGAGGTGAATTGAGTTGAAGAATAATACGGAAAAGGCGGTTGGGGCAGTTATCTCCCGGCCACCTGACCAAACGTGCCGAGTGTCGCGCGAGCTAAAGGAATAATGGCAAAAGGAAAAAAATGAGAGAAAAAGAGGGAAAATAATCAAGAAAGTCAAAAGATACATTTTTTTTAAAAAACCTCATTATTAAACTTAGGTTGTAAAGAATGGGCTTCAAAAGCTATAGAGAAGTATTTGCTTCAAAAGACCAGTTGAGTTCGAACAACTTTGAAGAGCTAACCTCAGTTTTGATTAGCTAAGCTACGTTTTGTAAGTAAAAAGCAAAAAAAAAAATCTAATTCGAGTACGTTTTAAATGCCATTGTGATAGTGAATAGGGCTCTTAAGAAAGCGGGACAAAATTATGATAGAGAAAAAAAAAGAATAATAAAAACCTTATTGATCTAAAAATGCTTAAAAGTAAAGAATATTGTAATTAAAATAAGTAAGATGATATGTCTATTGAACATCCATAGAAAAAATATATGAAAAAGTCCTTACAAAAAAAAAAAAAAAAAAAAAAAACAGCAACACTTGGATGCTAGCTGATTTGGCGCAATTGAACCCCACTTGCAAAGTCATCTTGAACAACACCTCTCCAGTGCTGAGTAAAGAGCGAGGCAAAAAAAAAAAAAAAAAACCGAAGAAGAGGAAAAGGAAAAATCGAAGTACTGCAAAGCTTGAAAAGATATTAAAAATGAAACCTTTAAGGCCACACAGTACCACCAGTTTTACTAATACAATTCGATAGCTCAAACGGTAGGGCAGCCTGACTCAAATTTTTCCCTTTTTTCTATTATCTCCCTTTTTTTAAATCTTTTTTTTCTAAAAAGTTTAGAAGGAATTTTGAAGTTCCCTGGGTGTTGCCAGTTAAAAGATGACAGAAGGGGGAGCTGTCGAGAAAAATATTGTTTTCAATTTGAAGCAATTACCCATTCTTGAAAAAAATGAATAAAAGTGTGAAAAGTACCAATTCCATAGGCAAAAGGGGTATTAAAAATTTAATGATCGTTTCACAAATCACTTTTGCAAATTTAAATTCTGCGGATTTTGTCCCCACCCTATAAATGAGTTCTCATTGCTACCTAACTGAAAATCATAAAAGTGATCCTTTCAAGACCAAAAATAATTTTACAAAAAGAATTTATTTAAAAAAATGCTTTGCAGTATAATATTAATGTTTACATAAAAAAAAAATATTAGAAGAAACTAAGAACGGAACTTTCTAGAGTTACCACGAGACAAAATGATTTGAAGAGCTGGAAGACTAAAAACAAGATTTCTAGAGAGAGCGAATAACACATATCATATTGAGATAAAAAAAAAAAAAAAAGGTGTAATATTGCATGAAAGTTGGTAAATAACCAAAAGAGAAAAAGGGAAAGCCCGTGTATTCTATCCCCTAGAGCTTTTATAATTAATTGATATGAAAATTATAAATAATAATAATTTTTTTTCCAGTGATAAACACTGAGTGGAAAAAGTTTAGAAACTTCCAAAAGAAAGAACTAAAAGAATTAGTAAGGAATAAGTTTAAGAATTTCAGATAGTATTTTTCAAAAGAATGTCAAAGATATGTATTAGAATTTTCATGGTCCTAGGACTTTACAAAAATGAAATTTGAAAAACAGAAAGGGTCAGAACTTCAATCCCATACTAACCAATATTCTCAAGAATAAAAAAATAAATAAAAATAACTTGAAAGAAATAAAGCAAATAATAAAAGTTAATCAACTTCAAAGAGCGAAAAGAAAGATGTTTTTTTTAAATCAATTTTTAAAATTTACTTTAAAAAAATCTTAAAAATAAATGATGATGAAATGACCTATAAAAATCAGAACCTATTAAAAAATAAAATCATTAGACAAAAGTTAATAATTTATTTTACTATTATAGTCTAAAAAAAAGGAAGAAGGGCACTGCGTAGCCTAAAATAAAATCGAAATGTATGTCCGTCTGTTTGTGAATCACCAAAAATGTCAGAAATGGCTTAAAGCGGATACGCGAAGATCATCCAAGGATTCTGTTGCTGCAATCAGCTGAGGAGTAGAAACCATGAGAGAGAGGCACCGAGAACATCAAAACAAGGGGGCACCTTGGGGGGGCATGGCAATAAAACCATTACTAGACGGGACCCCTCTGGCGCAGCAGATAGGATGGGAGACTAACAGTAGCTAGAATCGTGCCTGGTAGCTCAAAGTATGAGAATCAGAGACGGGTCCAGCTGCTAGATGAGGGTGTCAAATGACATAGGATGGGAAGGATTGAAGTCAACGGAAAGCTTTTTCCATCCCTCTTCCCTTATTTACTGGCTTGAAAGCACCGATTCTACAGGTCATGATCTTTCGGTGGGTGTTTTTAGATTCTCCAGAGTTGTTGGGTATAGTTGTCTTGGAAGGCAGAAAGAACTACTGAAATCATGCTTGGTGCTGGACGTTTTACTTTCGTTTCGTTGGTATTGGTGGCTAAAATATGTAAGTAAACATGGTATTTCTTTGAAATAGTTAATCTGAGTAATTTAGCGGAGTAAATATGAAACCTAGTACAAGATACAAAACGTTCTAATTTAGTTTTTGTTAAGTTATAAAAATTATTTCATTTTTAATTTGTTAATCTGTCCTGGCAACCTCACTTCCTTATATGTGAATATATGTTCTTGCTGCCAATATCCTGTTGCAAAAAATAAGTGTACAGAGTTGTTACTTATTTCATTTCTTGCTAATTATGCATATATTATTATGCATATTTTATTCACTTCAGAATAATTTTCACTCTTGGATTGTTTCATAAATAATCAACAAAAATCTTCATTGTTTGCTTTTGGTACTTAAATAGGCAGACAGAAAATATAAATCTAGTTGTTCAAATATCATTGTTAATTAAATTTTGAAAACATTTTTCAAATATTTGCTTCTTTGAACTGTCAAAATATTTGTCTAAACATCCTTTTGTGAAATAAAACCATACCAAATCCTTATTAATGCGGATCCGTTCTCTAAAATGTGTTAAATGTTACAACCGATAATATTGTTAGGCGTTGGTTTTTTAAAGTATGACTATTTATTCAGTGAGTGTAAATCTATATATTTAAAATAATTTGGTAAAAAAAAAAAAAAACCTTCACCGAGTCGTCAGACTCAACCGATTTTGACAATTGTTTTTCATTTGAATGGTTATGACGTCTAGACATGTCATCAAGGGTTGCCTGCCCCTCACCCTCCATTTTCGAACGAGATCGAAAAAACTCTTTCCCATTGTACATTGTCTATGGGGAAAAACCTTTGGACAGTTCGCCAGAAACAACCACCCGACGGATTTCGACAATTGTTTTTTAATTGAAACGTTATCCCCACAAACCCCCATTTTTGAACGAAATCGAAAAAAAAAAAAAAAAAAAAAAAATTCTCCACCAACATTTTCATATATGTTTTTTCGATTTCGTTCAAAAATGGGGGTTTGTGGGGAGAAGACGACCTTTAATGACAAATATAGACGTCATAACCTTTCATATGAAACAAAAATTGTCGAAATTGGTTAACGGTTATTGCTGGCGAACTGTCAAAAGTCTTTTCGCCATAGACAATGAACAGAGGAGAAGTGTTTTTTCGATTTCGTTCGGAAATGGAGGGGGACATACGACCATTGATGACATATCTAGACGTCATAACCTTTCAAATGAAAAAAATTTTGCTATACTAAAAATATCTCGCGAACCCGCCCGTGAGCGGCTAGTATAGTATTTATTTCATTTAAGTTAGTCTTGATTCTCGTAATAATGTGTAAAATTTACTAAAGCCTATATTAATTTTGAACAAAGCCGCGTATTCCTTTTCCTCTTAAATTTATTTTTTATCATAACAAAGCGATGACACCAACTAATGGCCACGGGATACACATCAAATGGAACTCGACAGTTTAATATTGAAATCCAGTGCGCATCTGGAGAAGGAAAAAAGTCGCGAGGTTTCACAACTGTGGAAAAGTTCTCTATTTCACACAAGATTATCAGGAGAATTCTTAACTATTTTGACTTAAAAATGTAATAATTGATAAAGTACTTATCTACGTTCCAAATGATGACATCTAGTATTTTCAACATCTTTATTTCCTTGTCGACCTGGAGATCATGTTGTTACATACTAGCAGCAGATAATGGTACATCAAACATTCCAAATATACCTATTACTATAATGTGCCTCTCGTCGGCATTCAAGCAGGTGCACATGAGTTTCTTTCTTCAGCTCCACAAGCATGTGTCCTAAAAAAATGCGTGACACCTCACAGTGGGAGCGTCGCTGATAGAACTAACCTTTCTCGCTCATAGCAAGCAACTGACTTGCAAGAAAAGGTTAAAGGTCGAAGGAGGGTCCTCCCCCATCCGGCCAGGGCCTCACAGGGTTCAACGGACTGACCTCCCTTACTTTTGTGGGGGAGTTCGTAACATCCTCCCACCTTAGATTTTGCATAAAAAATCTAACAATACTTACACAACTTCAAACTCAAATGCAAAATCTCAGTTTAAACAATACTGATAAATTCAAAAGTAAAATCTTCTTCAAATTCAGCTTAATCAAATGTAGGTACACAATATATCTATTAATTTTATCCTAACTTTTCACAAAACACATCTGCTGCTGAAAATAAAAGAGAATACACTAATACATATCATGGATAATTATCAGTAACTGAACTACAAAAATTTTTAACTAAAATCCTGCAAAAAAATATAGTTCGGAAAGCATAATAACTTCTACACTAACATGATCTGCCGCTGCAACAAGAGAAAAAAAACATGCCAAATAATAAAAAAGGAGAAATTATATATACAAATCGTAAATCCAGATTAAATATAATAATATAATACATATAAACATATACTGTACAATCATAATATTTAAATTTACTGTACACACAAATATCATAATTTTAGAGTCTCTACATTGTTGACTATTTACAGTTCATTTTTCACCCAGTTAGTGTTCACTGTCTCTTAGGGTGGCTGAAAAGTTTCTGATAAAATAAAGAGTTCACATGTGACTCTTAGGTTGTAAAAGTCTCCCGTAACGAGACCGTCTCTCTGGTTTGATCTGGAGGACAGGATCACCCACTTCCGAAACTTCTAAAAGATATAGTTTTTGAATTGGTCTTACCAGGGAACCAGTCTTTGTTGTAACTCGGGCTACACGGGCAAAGCCATCTCTACTTGGGTAGATTTTCTCAACCCTTCCCATTGGCCAGTCGATGCGCTTTCTATTGTCCAGCCCCACGAGGACAACGTCACCTGTCGTCAGAGACTGACCTTTTACGCTCGCTTTTTGAACAAGTTGGCTGAGATACTCCTTTCGAAACCTGCTCCTCAGCTCCTTTCTAATAGAGTCACAGTGTTTCACTCGAATATTCAGCTGACTTGAGTCGACAAGATCTAAGTCGGGGACACCTGTCTGTTTAAGGTCCTGCAAAAATAAAGAAGGTGTTAATGGCATAAGTTCCTCCATCTCATCAGAAAGGTAAGTGAGAGGTCTGCTATTGATTGTTGTTTCTAGATCACAGCTGACAGTCAACAATTCTTCGTAATTGAGGGAAGATCTTCCAAGGACTGCCGATTCTCTGATTCGATCTAAAGGCAGATGAATGGGTGGAGCAGTCTCGCGAACTTCAGTTTTGACGGTTAAGTCCAGTACTTTCTCTTTTTTAAGTTCGGAGTTGGCACTCCCTTCATCCGCAATAAATTCGCAATTAGGCCACGACTCTGGGGGGCCTTTCAGAAAAGCTGGACCCTCCCACCATCTACTGAGTAGAAAAATTACTGCAGCATAAGCGTCCAAACTGGCATCACAAAAAACATGTAATGTCCAATGATCAGGAGAGCCGTACCCCAAACGCCGGGGGATCTTGATTTTGGAAAGCTCTTTCAGTTCATCCAACCACTGTATATACTTTGACTGAATATCTGTAGGCAAAGGAGTGTCCCAATCTGCTTTCGTAGCCCAAGCTTGTTGTACTAATAGCTTTGCAGGCAGTAGAGCTGGTGCTAAAAATCGCAGAGGGTCGAAAATTCCCTGTGTCAGAGAGATAATTTTTCTCTTTGTCGGGCTGTCTAACTTTGTCTCCAATTTAGGTGCAATGACAAGTATATCGTCAGTTCGATCCCGCAGTTCACTAGCCTTTAGGTTTTGGACAAAAAAACTGCTCGTCAACATTGTTGAAAGTTCTCTGTTTTCATTATTTGAAGATGCATGTTCGCCGCAGATAGTCCAACCTAATTTCGTGTTGACAGCGGTCAAACCCCCTTTAAGTTGTTTCACTCCACCTGTGATTACCTTGCTATAGACATCACTACCCAGAAGCATTTCAATTTTGGGGCAGCCATCACCTAAATCCGATATCCAAATTTTATGCCTTTTTAACTCTTTTAATATCTGCTCTTTGGGCAAACGAGGCATATTGCCACATATGACCTCTTGTTCTAAGAAATCAAATTCAAACAAGGTACCTTTTCCTAATGGGGACAATTTTACACTATATTTTTTGTGGCATCTAGCATCTGTAGTAGCGCCCCCAAACAAGGTGTGCGCAATATTTTCTGAGGAGGTACTCTTCAAATTTAAAGCCTCGGCGGTGGATTTTAAAATATAAGATCGTTGTGATCCACTATCTAGTAAGCAGCGAACTTTCCTCTTGCTCACGCCGTTACTGATTTCCACAATCAGGGTCATCAATACTACCTCACTCATGCAAGAAGGTTTAGATAGATTGCTTTGCACAGATACAAGTTCCTGTCCCTGCGATTCTGGCTCCTTTTTTGCGGGTAAATCAGGACATAATATAACAGGGTGGGATTTACCACATAATATACATCTAATGAAGGCTTTGCACCCCTTGGCAAAATGCCCCGGAGATAAACATTTGAGGCAACACTTTCCCTCCTTTAGTTTATTGACCCTTTCTTGTAGCGATAAGGATCGAGCGATCAAGCATTCCTTGCTTTCGTGAGCTTTACCACAAAAGGCGCATTTATGACCTTTGGCTGTGAACAGACCCGCTGCGGTGGGGACAGACCCCTTTCCTGCTTTTGGTTTCGCTCCCCCTCCCCGCTCTTCTCTAGGGACAAAAGGAGTTCCAAAAGTGGTTCGCACTAACTTGACCCTCTCTTCATTTTCTACCTCTTTTCGTAAAAATTCTAACAAGTTGGAGAGGCGCGACTGAGTTTCCTTTTCCTCGTCGCCTTTATTGAATTGAGAGCTTCGTTGCCAAGCACGCAAAATATCTGTCGATAGACAGGATTCAACCATAGGATACAGCCAGGCTGCATTTTTCTCTTGGTCTATGCCCATCGATTCTAGAGATCTAAGATGGGATTCAATTTTATCGAAGAGTTTCGTTAATGATAACCTATCCTTTCCATGAGACTGCACATTAGACATTATTAATTTTAACAATTCTCTAACGTAAATTTCGGTCAACAGTTCCTTTTTTCCAAATCTATCTTTCAAGGCCGAGACAGCCTTTTGATAGTTATCTGAAGTTAAAGGGTAGCTTTCCATCAGTTCCCTAGCCCTGGTACCTGGAAGCATTGACTGCAAAAGGTAATGGAATTTGTCGCATTCTTCTAGGCTCTCATCTTCGTGAATTTTTTGAAATTGTGCCCAAAAAGACAACCAATTAATCAATTCCCCGTCAAAGCTTTTTATCTCAATCTTGGGAAGTTTATAACGTTTCTCTTTTACAGAAACGCTGCTTACGCTGTCGTCAGCAGAAATGCTGCCAGTCCTACCAGTGTTCTTTTCCAATTTTTCATTCATAATCCCTGTTAAAACATGAAATTCGTCACGGTATTTATCGCAGCCTTCCATTTCTGCGCTTAACGCGTCTTCATCGGCGGCACTATCGGCCAATAAAGCGATTATCTTATCGTCATAATCTTTTAAATTGTTCAAGTATTCTTGCAATCTAATCAATTTAACTCTTAAAATGCTTTTATCCGATGCATCTTTCTTTAATTCTTCTTTAAGAAGATTAGCAGTTTTAGTGAAGTTTATACGAGCTGCACTACGCCTCTTTTTCAAAGAATCCATATTCAATTTTTAAATTCCTAAACTACTCTCAATAAAATACCCCGAAATAATTCAGTGTATCTATACATATATCATTTCACACTAAATATATACTTATAAAAATACAATTTCAAAATAATGCTCAATACTTTGATTCAAAATCATATCTTCAAAATAATTCAATATAATAATGCCTTTCCTTGAAATAATTATATACAATATTTATATACAACTCACAATTAATATATCTTCATGAAAACACAATCTATATACAATGTGTTATACTATCTTCATATTCATATCTATTCAATATAAAGGCATTTCTTAATATAATCCTATGACTATATTTCTCAAAAAATTCAAAAGTACACAGACTTTTAATATTAGGATATAGTTTCTTCAATAAGCATGTCAAATTCATTGACCAAATATCTTCTTAAAATTTCTTCCTTTAATAATTAATCATGCACAAGATACAATACAGGAAATTATTTCTTCTATAACTGCAGTATTATATCACTTGTAAAATACTCAGATAGACTAAAAAACTCAAAAACTATATCCTGGCTGGCTCGCCACTTTGTGGAAAAGTTCTCTATTTCACACAAGATTATCAGGAGAATTCTTAACTTATTTTGACTTAAAAAATGTAATAATTGATAAAGTACTTATCTACGTTCCAAATGATGACATCTAGTATTTTCAACATCTTTATTTCCTTGTCGACCTGGAGATCATGTTGTATACATACTAGCAGCAGATAATGGTACATCAAACATTCCTAAATATACCTATTACTATAATGTGCCTCTCGTCGGCATTCAACGGAGTGCACATGAGTTTCTTTCTTCAGCTCCACAAGCATGTGTCCTAAAAAATGCGTGACACCTCACAGTGGGAGCGTCGCTGATAGAACTAACCTTTCTCGCTCATAGCAAGCAACTGACTTGCAAGAAAAGGTTAAAGGTCGAAGGAGGGTCCTCCCCCATCCGGCCAGGGCCTCACAGGGTTCAACGGACTGACCTCCCTTACTTTTGTGGGGGAGTTCGTAACAACAACAGTGAAGATAACATGCATGTTGCATGACATGTGCAGTTACGTTTATCCTATGGCAGAGACGTTAAGGGAATTTTTTTCACTTTAGCAATAATATCAATCTAACAACGTGATTAAAATTAAACGTGAATTTCGTATGAATTAAAACAAATCATATGCTTAAATTATCTTGGTAAATTTTCCAGTTGTATCTCAAATCACGTGATTTGCTTTCATGTAAGTTAATTGCACATCAAACTTTTAGTATCTAGCATCAAATATTTCGGACTTTTTAATTTTCACGTGGTTAGGGTAAATTATTATCAGTTATTATTTTCCATTAAAATAAAAGGGTACAAAATCTTCAACTCCTAATTTAAACATTGCTTGAGATTTTAATTAAAGAACGTGATTAACTATAGCTAGTGTATTGGATTTTCAATATAATAATTTCTGATTAACTTTTAATTATATTTCGTACATTTTATTCAGGTTGAATAGGTGTCCGTACGGACAACTATATTC
Organism: Araneus ventricosus; assembly: GCA_013235015.1. NCBI lineage: Eukaryota > Metazoa > Arthropoda > Arachnida > Araneae > Araneidae > Araneus > Araneus ventricosus. Next base: position 24,735 of record BGPR01009124.1, read on the forward strand.
ATAAATATTCTACTTGGCTATTTTGCACAAATAACAAGGTTTGAAAAGATTTCAATCATACCCACAGAATGAAAAATAATTGGACTCGGTTGCGCAAGGGGGAACTATCACCAAAATATTCCTTGGTGTGTTTTTGAAACACACACACTCATTGCAGAGAAATTTCAAATCCTAGCATTAATCATTGCTTTAAAATAATGATATGTTGCACTATGAACTGGATAATGTTCTATTTTATATAAAAATTTCAGTTTGCCGCATTGAACATGACATACATCTAACAATAGTTGGTTCTATTTTGAATAAATTCACAAAATTACTTTCAAGAGCTATTTGTTTGACAGAAACAACAAAATCCAATATTGAAAAACTGAATGTGTTCTTTTTCATGTTGGATTTGAATTAAGATTATGAAGGAGAGAAACGGCCTATACTCACACATTTTTTTTTACAATTTTTATTACATTTTTGATAATAATGTCCTAGTTATTTAACTATTAGAAATCAGTATAATTAAGTTTATAACATTATTCTTTTTTCAAAAAGATTCTTGAACAAATAATCTGTATTGTTCATTGTGCTTGAGAACTTCTTTATAGATAAATAAAATAAAAATAATTACCATGCTTAATATGTGATTTTAAGAAGAAACTGTTATATATTTATATATTTATTATAAATTATTTTTAATTTTCAAGAGAAAAAAATTATATTTTTTATAATTTACTTGTATTTATATAAAAATAAAAAATGTTTAATTATTCCATTTTATATTTGCAATTATTTCTAACGAGTGGAATTCATGTAAGGTAATTTAATTTAATCATTATCATGAAATATGCATTTCGTTTTATTGTGAATGTCAAAATGTTCTTTACAATGGATAAATTTAATACAAATTTATTCAAATGTATTAATATCTATTAAGTTAGATATTTTAAGTATTAAACGAATTGTCTTTTATATATGAGCCATCAGTTTAAAATGCTTGGCAAAGATCTGTGGTAGATATTAAATTTATGTGATTCATACTTCAATCAGTTCATTTTTTTCGTCTATGAAAATGCTATTATTTTCAGAAAAATATGTATTTGCTGAATATGGTCTAGAACATTGACTTTCATCCTTAATTGTGCAACACAACTGGAAACTTCAGTTGCATTAATAAGTAAATATAAAGATCACACAACTCTGGTCTGCAAAATATGTATTTGCTGAATATGGTCTTGAACATTACCTTTCATCCTTAATTGTGCAGCACAACTGGAAACTTCAGTTGCATTAATAAGTAAATATAAAGATCACACAACCCTGGTCTGTGAAATATTCGAATAATCATGAAAGGCAAGCCGTCACTATACGTTTCATCAAAAAGTGTCACAGACGTATAATGGTATGCTTCAAGCTTGATTACTTTGATTTATGCCCATTTTCAAAGCTCATTGCTATCTTGAGACCGAACTCATAATTTTGAACCGGTTTCCGATCACGAGAATGGCACATATGCCTTTACTCAATTCTTCTCACTTCCGAGTCACATTAGCGCGTCTCTCTCCCTCTCTCATACATACAACCCACAACTTCCGGTGGTACGAATAGTCATTGGCAGCAGATCTCTAAACCAAGATTCTTTTACATGCTTTTCGGAGACCAGGAACGTAGCATTAACTATGTGAGCCCTATTCCGCCTCAAACCGCCTCATTCGACACAGGCCGGACTCAGGCGGTTTCGGGCGCCTGGGGGAATTTTTACGGGAGAAAATGAGTTCCTTACATTGTTGACAATTGATCGCGCAACCGAGAGTGCCGTCCTCCTGGAATTTCTGTAGAGAAAGGGAGGATTTCATTCTGATTTCATGAGTGAAAATTTACTCCAGTTTTTGAGGCACTTGAATTCTCACTCTAGCCGGGTTCAGAGAGTTAAACACACAATTTCACATGCTCGTTCTAGTGCTTAGACTTGTCCAGTGTTATAAAAAGGGAAAGAAAAATTCTAGATATTTTTTACTTACACTTAACTGGTCTGTGATGTTGCTGGGAATGCAGATATGCTTCAATACGGTATTCAATATATATCGTATTGCTTCTTAGATTTTTAATTTGACTTTGTGTTAAAGTACGAAATATGTCATGTCTATTCACAATATAGGGGGAATGCGGGGACATTGATACACTTTTTTCGGAAAGCTAAACATTGATTTTACTAAAACTAATAATTAGAACTAATACACTATATTTATACATTTCTTAATCTAATATAGGATTTCAGTCTAGTTTTGGTCATAAATGACATAATAAATTACTTATTACACTTTTATCCTAAAAATTGATTTGTATCAATCTGCACCATACTAGGGGAACATTGGAACACACGGAAATATCGAAAATAATGATGATTAATAGGTGTGGAATCAAAAGGAAATTTGTTTTATCAATAAACTTTGTATTCCGAATCAAGGTTTAAAAGTATAACAAAGAAACAAACTTTTATTTTAATCAAAATTCAACATTTTTAATGAGACTGAAAAAATGAAACAATAATGCCTCAGAAAGTAATTTATCCCTACAAATAATAAAGGAGAATGTGTGTGTGTACAAAAATACTTTTGAGGGAGGGAAAGCAGTTTTTGGAAATTTTAATTAATTAAAAAAATTAAGGGAAATTGTTGCGTCCTTCCTTAATGACTTACGAAAATAGTATAGCACAAAAATAATTTTTACAGCACCTGAGAATGCAAAAAATTATATTTTGGATGATATTAATTAAGTTTCTGCAAATTATTTTTCTCCAGTTTCAATAAATTCGTAAAAAATATATTTTAAGCTTAATTTGCAACAATACTTTTCATTTTGCAATGAAATTCAAACCATTTTCATTGTTTAAACAAATACTATATTGCGTGTTTCGCTTTGATAGATAATTTTTACGTTTTTTCCATTTCTGAAGACGATTGTGCAAAGTAGTTTTTGTTAAGGCACATTGATACACACAGAAGAAGCGTATCATTGTGCCCCGGATTCAATTGTATCAATCTTCCGCGAGCGCCCTTTTTGACAATGCAAGTGGTCACTCAAAAACAATGCCAAACAACCTCAACATTTAATATAGTTCAGAAAAATAAACTTTTTTCTTACCTTTGGAGTAGATTCCCTGGCAGAAAAACGTAACTAGTTAAAGAAATCATACAACAGATATTTAGAGTAAAATTTACTTAGATGAGAAGATTAGCGGTTTGATTCATTTGTAAATTAACTTTTGACTTAATATAGCCTAAAAGTATACCGTGTGCTAAAGGTTACAGTGGCATATATCTGAGGGGATATGAACATCTTGAGCCATGCCAATCATCAAAATTTAAGAAATGTATCAATGTTCCCGCGTATCAATCTACCCCAACTCCCCCTTTCTTAGAACTGTCTTAAAATTGAATGCTGTTTAATATTCAAAATAAGTGAAACATCGATGCATGAAAAATTGTTTCTTCTGAGGCGATGATTTGTAACGTTAAAAATTGTCTGTCAAATTCATAACTTCAAATTGATCGAAGACATCTGTGAGAAGAATTTTGTAATAGTCCAGTAACTTGAGCCAAAAAATGTGTTTCTTCGGAAAAATTTTAACCCAAGGTTTCTCTTCACAGAAAACTTCTTTATGTCATTCTAAATGGTATCTCAAAAGTCCCCGACATTCTGCTGTACGCTTACCATATTTTTAGAGGGGATGGGAAGAAAACTGTGTCGACGAAATCTGATCATTTTCTTCGGAAAAACTGTCAAACCCAGCTCTTTTTTCACGCAGAGAACCTTTTTTCATCTCATTCTAAATAATATCTGAAAAGTTCTGGACATTCTGTAGTGTGTTTCTCATTTTTCTTTTTTTTTTTTTTGGGGAGAAGTGGAGGAGGAGAGAAAATTGTATCATAGCAATTTGGGCAAGTGGGGTAACGTTTTATATGTATTTTTAACGCTGAATTGAATGAAATAGGGATTTCATTGATATGATGAGAATTTTGCAAGTCACAAGGGTTTTTTATTGAAGAAAAATACACAAATATACACTTTTTCACATTGTATTTATTATAGGTTAGTAATAAAACTAATATATTTACAGATATAAAAATATGCATACAGATATAGAAGTACAGACTGATAAATTATTATATCAGTTCTATCTCGTTTGTCATAATATTTCAACGATTGTTCATTGGGAATAATCACAAATATTGCTCCACATTTTAAAGTAAATTATTCTCTACAAACTGTACCGAGGCTGAAAGAGATACCAAGTGACTTAGACCTAATCAAAAATATACAAATACCGATGAAAATTTACGATAATCGGGGTGTTTAAGGATTGGAAAAAAGATTATTGTTTGACAACATGATTGCAGAGCAACAAATCATATCCCGTCTGCCGAATTCACATGTCATGTAGATTTATGTTAAAGATAAGGAAGTACTGCAATTTCCTGGATGGAGTGGATTCATGAAGCTTTTGAAACAATATAAAGAGCACTACAAATCACGCGTCTGTACCTACCTTTCATAAACAGTCCTGTAAATTTTTTAATACCATTTAAACTACGTTGTCTCGAAGATAGTCTCAAATATGGCCACGCTACTTGCGTTATATCATTTGATCAACCCATTTACATCAAAGCAAATTAAATCGTTGCTTCATCCGCTGAAAACAATGAGGTCTCCAAAATAGTGGTGAGTCTGGAGGTTTTCATATGTGCGTGTCCTTTCTTGGATTGACTGGCTTCATCATGGCCGGCGTAGTGGCATGAAAGCAGCATTGAGTACTATTTACGCTTCTCATTCTCCATGTTGACAGGCCATACTTACTCTCGAGCTGTCATAGGCCATACACTTCTGCTAATAACTCTGTCTAAAATAATTTTCAGTGAAATATATCTGTCTAGTGAGGAACAACAATTCGTGGACGCTTGCCCTAATAACTTGAATGAAGAAACGACTTCATTTTCAACACTGAAAATAAATGTTTCCAATTAAAAGAGAGAGTACCAACTTCGAAATTTTGGGTCCAGAATTTGGACATGGTGTAAATCCTCAAAAAGTTTATTAGAACAGAGAGAATGGGAAAATGAACAACATATTTGTCTGCAATAAAGAAGATGATTCCGTATTTCCATGCCACCGGACAACTTTTTATACGCCAAAAGTGACCAGCTGTTTGCACACGATATGGAGAATTTGGGAAAGACAGTGGATGCAGACACCTTTAAAAAATTTACAGCAAATTTCTTTACTGTTAAGCGATCAGAAAAAATTTTTAAGTGGAATCTCAAGAGATATAGTAATAGAACAGTCGCTCAGGAAATCTTCAAAGATGCAAGGAGGCTTTGCGCACGGAAGGAGTACAAAAGAGAGTATTTTAACTAAGTTCGTTGTTGGTTTGTTAAGTGCAAGACATTTTTCAAGGACTTGAAAACTTTTGTGGAACTTTTCTTTGTAAGTGGAGAGCAATATGTGAATGCACGGGTTGGACCAAGAAGACGATAAGAAATTCTAAAAATGGTTTTGAGCTCACAATCTTTTTCCAATTGGAAAAGGATTGTGATCTTTTTTCTAGCAAATGAGGTTACAGGCAATGTGGAATAGATAAACTACTTCGATGCACAGAACATTGGAGCAATTGCGGTGGAAAAAATGTGCATCTAGAGATTAAACGTCATTGAATGATTACCGCTATCGATACTTTACCAAAGCAATGATAAAAAAATAAAGTGGTCAATTTAAATACTCTACCACTCACTTCAACAGCAGCACAACGACATTTATTCAGGGTTTATTACCATGTACAAACATGGCTTGAAAATAAACTTAATTCCAAGGAATGGGGTTGGAAATATGACTGGTAATTTTTTAGTTTCCATTCGAACAACTCAGCCACCTGCTCCAGATTCTCCTTTAAACATGATCTTCTCTTCTTGTTATAAAGGATGCGGCAGTGCGTGTGGATATCGAAAGTTGGGGTTCCACTCTCTATTCCTTGTGCAAATTGTCATGGACAATACAACCACACCAGTAGAGGGAATCCATGAAAGAGAAATAATTATGGAAACCGAAGAAATAGATGGCAAACGATATAGACTCGCTACAACTATTTACCAGTCTTTACTTTTATATCTATATACAATTTGTTTTATATCCGTTAAATAATTTTTTTAATTATCAATCTATAATAAATACGATATGAAAAAGTGTATCTTTGCATATTTTTATTCAACGAAAAAACCCTTGTGACATGCAAAATACTCTTCATATCAATATACGTCCTGTTTCGTTTATTTCAGAGTTAAAAATACATATAAAAAGATACCCCACTTGCCCAAATTGCTAAAATACAATTTCTGCCACCCTCAAAAGAAAAATGAGAAGAGCACTGCAGAATGTCGATAACCTTTTATATACTATTTAGAATGAGATAAAAAAAAAAGCTCTCTACGTGGAAAAAAAAGAGCCTGGTTTGAAAATGTTTCCGAAGAAAATGACCAGATTTCGAAGGCAGTTTCCTTCCCATCGTCCCACTAAAAATATGGGAAGCGTACAGCAGAATGTCAGAGACTTTTGAGATATCATTTAGAATGACATAAAGAAGCTTTCTGTGAAGAAAAACCTTGGGTTTAAATTTTTCCGAAGAAAAATGCTAATTTTACTGGACTAAATTAGTGTTCAAATAATTTATATAACATATAATCAGCAATTTAATGATTTTATGTTAACCAATGTTTTTTTTTATTTTTGTTTACTAAAAAAGTTATTTTTATATTTCGAATTTTGAGCTTTAATTTTTTTATTTCGTATTTTCGGCTTCTGACACATAACACTGGAAAGAATGCAAAGAATTCAAAAACACAAACGTAATTGTATTGAATTCAAACATTATTTCTCACTTTGACTTGAAAGTCACAAAGAAATTTGATATCAAATTTATAACTGTAGAGGGACGAGACTCATGTTTATATGGAATGCCGCTGTTGAAGAATTAATTCAATTTCAGGAACCATTTTTATTAGATGGCTAAGTTCCACGACACAGTACATTAAAAGGTACAAGACGCAAGACAGAATAACAACACAAGACAAGTACACAGAAGAAAAAGAGAGAGAGGCATCATGGGAAAAACCCGGATGGCTCTAGTAGCGCCACCTACCATAAAAAGGAGAAGACAGTGAATTGTAACCGCTACATAACGAAATTATGAGTAAAATGTGAACATTAGAGATGATGGATCACAACCGAAATTTTTTTTCTTGCCTTTTATCAAGAGACGGAAGTCCATTAAATTTATTGTGTTGCTGGAAACTAGGGTAGTTCACTGTCCTCCGCCTAAGGTGGAGTCTCTAAATTTAATGAAGTAAAATTAATAAAGCTATATAATCAGGATCAAGTAATGAAAGGAAAAGCTACATTTGGGATGAAATTAATATTTCGCGTGCTGCCATCTAAGGATAAGAAATGTAAATAGTCCTATAATTTGAGAGTTTTGGTTTATAATTTTAACATTCAATAATAATTTTAAAATCTACAGTGATCACATTCAAGATGCATAAATTCTGAAAAGAAGGATTTTAACTCTCTGAACCGGCAAGAGTGAGAATTCCAGTACCTCAAAAACTGAAGTAAATTTTCGTTCACGAAAACAGAATGAAATCCTTCCTTTCTTTACAGAAATTCCAGGAGGAGGACACCCAAGTTGTCAACAAATAAATGAAACACTTTTGTCCCGTAAAATTCACTCAGGTGCCCGAAACCACCTGAGTCCGGCCTCTGTCGAATGGAGCGGTTTGAGGCGGGATAGGGCTCATAGGGTTAAACTCGTTTGTTAGAATTTAAAATAACCTCCTTTAGAAAGTATATTTCATAGAAACGAAATAATAACCTCGAGTTGATTAAAATTTAATCTTGAGGTCACACTCTTTCTTTTTAAGCTTCATTTTTTCTATGAAATGAATTAAAATTCATTTTTCATCTACTGAGAACTTATTCTAATATCAAACTACGCATACGATGCATCATGCTTAAAAAACTTTTATCTTCATAGAAATGTTGCTGAATAGAGTTGGAAGTTTTTCGTTTCAATATATCGAATGGCTAAAGTCAATGCCAGTGCTAGTTTAATAAGGTTCTGTATGGAAATTCTTAATCTTAATAGAAAAACTAGATGTAAGTGGTTAAGGTAAAATGATGATGAAATGAGGATAATGATCTACTTCGATCCACGTATAACTAATAGGGAAACGGCTGAGAGGCTTTACTGTGTAAAATCAAATGTGGTAGAATACTGGAAACGAATATGTAAGTCTTACCATGCTAGTTTATGTGCTTTATTCGAACTCTAAGCTCCAAACATTCAACATCAAGTGCCATTTTTTATATCTATAGTCAAACGAAGTGAAATATTGCCTTTAATTTCAGGCGAATCTTGCCTGGTGAGTAAAAATGTGTTCCTTGTGATAATGTTATATGAAAAAGTTAGTGGTTGAAATAGAAAGAGGAGAAAATTCCTATATTTAAGCCAGGATGCATCCAAAGAAAAATTTGACGTTTTCAAGATAGGATATAGAAGGCCTTGCCAACCATGAATAGTTACAAAATAACCGAACTATTACTGCAGGCGTATATTGTGACTTAATGGATGGTTTGAAGGAGATTTTAACCACAAAATAATCTGTAATAGGCGGAGTGTGATCCTTCAGCATAATATTACCCACTAGCATACGGCACAAACGACTCAACAGAAGCTTAATGCCTTTGAGTGCGAAACTCATGACTTTTCCACAATACAGTCTAGATATGGCACAGATATATTCTAGCATGCTTATATCAATGTAGCATTTTTCGATGGCAAAAAGTTTCAAAGAAGACAAGGCACGAATATTTTGAATGGCATCCAGAAGAATTATACAATGCTCGAGTTAAAGATTTTTTTTTTGTGTGTGTAATGTACAAATGATACAGAAAATGGTGAAGACTGACTATATATAATTATATAACCTTAATTTTGTATAACTTTCCTAACAATCTAATATGAAATATCGACAGAAATAAATATAGTGATAAATTTATTGGATAATTCCTGTAGTATATGTGGATCGACAGCTTGCAAGAGATTTAAAGTTGGTATTTCAAATTAGGATTTATAAATTTTACTAAGAATGTTACTGGTTAATAAGAAGTATTAAACAGGGTGTTTTAAAATTCAGCGTGCAATTTGTTAGGGAAAGTAGGAGAACGCTCACGAACAGAAGAAAACCCCAAAATCGCATTGAAAAGTAGCGCACCATCCGAATTCGCTAGCGGATAAGCTTGCCAGTTGGATCTCAGGTCTAATCATTTCAAGTTTCAACTGTGTTTATGAATACTGAGATAAAAGGATATATACCTTGCGTACTGAGTAGCTGACGACAACGAAAAGGCCGGGGCTTGTTTATATGGTACCTGAAAAGAAGTGTGCTGCATCACCAAATATTTTAGAACTTCCAGGGGAACTTGTGTGAATATGATGTATTCGATAGTAGGTGCGAGTGCACGTATTTTCCAAGGTAACTGTATGATAAAAAGATTTTACTTGTTGGTGGTTTGCAATTTCTGCGACTTCGTGTGTTCCCTAGTTCATTCAAGTAGCATTTCCGGTGACATATTCTTAAGTGATTCTGGCTTGTTTATTTATTTTCAACCTTCTCTAACAGATTATACGCTGAATTTTGAATCAGTCTGCATAATGAAAATCTAAGCTATTTCATTCACCAATACATATTATGTTAAAAATATAAATTGTGTATAAAATAATAATAAATTAGAATAGAATGTGACTTGAAATTTCTATACCATAAATGATTAGCATGATTTTTTATTTCCAAAATTTGCAGTTCTCAAACATAAAACGAAGTATAAACTTCAGCCCTCGGCTTGATTTTCGTTTGAGATATCAAACACCATCGATCTTGATAAGTCCTAAACATCGGCGAGAAATGAAAAGATAAAATTTTCTGGATTTAACCAAATTTGTATTGGATACTCTTAGAAAAAATTAAATTGTGAAATTCTTCATTTGAATTTTTAAAAATGCATAAATTAATATACATTCAGGATAACTTTATACTTCGATTTAGATATTCATTCCCAAAATAAGTAAATCAGTAAAGTAGTGGCTCATTTATTAAGGAAATAATATTTATCTTCTACTTACTTTATGTTTTAAGTGTATAATTCAATGTTATCATGATTTATATGAAATATTCTTTGGAGATTCTTTTGAAGTTACAACAGTTCTTTTATCATGCCTCTGATTGGAAATTTTTCATTGGATAGGAAAAAAAAAAATTGAAAAGTGTTTATAGAAAATTAACAAAAATGTTGATCTCTAACGAAGCTTTTGAATTGAAATCCTTTTTTACAGCTACTGTATGCTGTGTAACATGCACTCGGGTAACTGGAATTTCTGGGACCATTACAAACGAAAAGACTGCAAGCACTTATGCGAAATGCTGGAGTATTAGTGTTCCTCAAAACAGTAACGTACTTATTGACATGGATTCGTTTACAACAACAGTCGGGGTAAGTTGAGGTATACCTTTCAGATATTTAAGTACTTTGTTTCTTGGAGAAAATATATCTTTCAGAATGAAAAAACTTTCAAATTTGATTACATTTCATGCATAAATAAAAGAATACATTTTGAATTAAAAAGTAATTTTGAAATTATTTTTAACTCTGCATGCGTTCTTTTCATAAGGATATAAAGTAATAAAAACCGATTCAATGTTATTTATACTGGTAAATAGTCAATAAGGTTATATGAGATCTTCAAATGAAAGAGCACAGAATTATTAAATCTGAGTTGCAAATGTTTCTTTCACTATGATTCAAGTTAGAATGAATCATGCTAATATAATAGATAAATTTAAGATAGATAAATAGAAGATAGATAGAAGATAGATAAAAGAATAGATAGAAGCTAGATAAATTTACACTTGCAGGGTGTATGTCATTAAACTGACATTATGCAGAGTCATCTCTCTCTCCGTAGCTCGATTTAAAAACTAGGATAGCACTAAATTTGAAATTGTACATTTGGCTTAACTGACGTTACGCAGAGACATTTCTCTCTCTGTGTAGCTGGATTTAAAGCGATTAATGCAGATATAGAAAGAAGGAATAAACGAAAATAATTTGCGGTTCAAAATGAAACTCCCCACAAGGAAAATTTTGCGATGTACAAAGTGAATATAATTAAAGTGATCCTATTCAGACCTATGTAGATTCCATTCTTCTTCAAGAAATTCATCGAGGCTTGATATATACTGATAAGGACTATGGAAAAAAGGAATCAACAATAAATTATCCAAATTTCGACCATCAGAGAAAAACGGGAATAAGCGAAAGAAAATCAAATCAGAAACAAAAAAATTATTTAGTCACAACAATTGTGCAATTTTGCTTTCCATTTGTGTCAATCACTTGTTCAAAGTGTGTTAGAGCCTGTTCAATGGTAGCGTGAAGGTACCTTTGAGGAGTTGTTTTAACATGGCGTATTATTTTTCTTGTTATGCAGAGTCCATATACTTTCTCTATAGACACGAGATTTATGGAGCAACCAGAAGTCACAACGATTAAAATTCGGAGAACAAGGGGACTAGGTATTTGAAACATTCTCGAAATTACTAAATCTCTTCCAGAGTCAGCACGAAACAGTTTCTTCTTTTATTGTTCAATATGGGGTTTTGTCCCACCTTGCATGTAGACAGCAGTCTTCAAACATTCTCATTTTTGTTAGGCAGAAAAGGTGTTCTGTCACGAATGCTCGTTACTGAGAACTAATTGACACTCGAGACAAAAGACCTTTCTGGGCTTTCAGGAATGATCTCCTCAAAGAAAAAAGAAATCAAATCACTGGTAAATGCACACCATATAGACACCTAAGCAGAACGCAGAAGATGGTCATGCACAATACAGTGACTTGCAACACACAATATATGCAGTAGTTCTGAATATTCATTGCTTCATATAGGGTAAAAAAAACCCTAGTCTAACTAGAAAATTTTCTGAGTCCATGTATTGTCAATAGTTATTATTGCAGAAAACTATTAAAACGAAATCATGATGCATATTTCACCATGTGAATATTGTGTGGATGCCACATAATCATATCCCCCGGGGGGCATTCCAGCACGGGGATAAGAAGCTACCCTACTCACTGTTAGGCTCTCGCTTCTGATGGGGATGCAATATTAGTAGTGAGACTGGGAAATTCTTCTATCGCAGATGATGGGACTCACTACCTTAGGGAGAGGCTTGTTCGAGGATCCTCATAATGGGGCTATTTTGAGCAGAGCACAGTTCCCGCCTTTTTTGTCGCGGTCCGGTCATTCAGATTTTCAGGAGGGTTTGTTGCCAAGGAGGTGTTCTCATTACGTATTTCTCATTACGCAGAATCCTCTTTTCCAAACCATTCTTCCAAGCCCTTTTTACAAGCATTTCTAAACTTTTGCTGCAGTTAAGAAATACAAAGGTCTTGTCCTGATTATAAATATTTATTGTGCTCAAACTATTATAATTAGACATATGTTTGCTTGGATACATTGTAAGTACTGTTATAAATTTTTTAATAAGACCATTTACCTCAGTAAATTTCAACGTGTGCAACCTTGGTAGCTCGGAGAATGTCTAAGCGGTATTCCAGTTCCCGCCATGTGTTCTTTAACATGTCATCTGTTACAGTACACACAGTAGCTTGTATCCTAGCCTTCAGTTCTTCGATGTCAGCAATTGGTGTGACAAAGACTCTGTCCTTTATATAGTCCCCCCCCAAAAAAAAACAAGAGGAATAACATCTGGAGAGCGCGGATACCAGGGTGTTGGTCCAAGTTTGTCTAGGAAATGACGTACTAAGGAACCCCAGTGTGGGGGTGATCCATCTTGCTGAAACATTATCCATGGTTGAAATTCTACTAACTGCGGTGCAATGAACAGTTGCAATAAGTCTAAATAAACGTTAGCGGTAATGCTTTTTTCCATGAAGAAAAACGGCCCAATAACCTTGTTATGCATGAGGCTGCGCCAAACATTAACTTTAGGACTATCTCTCTGTAACTGTGCAGAAACATGTGGATACTCTGATCTCCATATACGGACATTATGCCTATTTACCATTCCACAGACATGAAAGGAGGATTCATCGGAAAAACAAATGCGATTAAAGTAATCGTTTTCGACATCAATTCGGTTCAGAATCTCAATAGTGAATTCTGCACGTCTCGGGCAATCATTTGTTTGCAAGTTCTGACCGATTTGAACTTTATAAACATGCAACCTAAATCTTTTATGAAGAAATCTTAGCAAACTTGTTTGCGGTATTTGAAGTTCACGTGATTCTTGACGAGTTGATTTAGTAGGACTCCGTTGAAACGATTGCCGAACGAGTTCACCAGTTTCCTTTACTCACACTAGGTTTGCCACTTCTGGGAAGGTCAGTAACGCTGCCTGTTTCTTTAAACTATTCATACCATCGCTTTATTAATTTTGTATCAGGAGGGTTGCGTCCATAACAATGTCGAAATGCACGTTGAACATTGATGGGCGATTTCGTTTCGTGAAACCAAAGCACACATTGGGCTTTCTTTTCAATCGACGCCATTTCGGCCGAAAATGATGTCTTCCTTACAAATGTTCACCTGAATCACTCTTGAAGGAGCACTCGCGGCACCTATTGCATAAAAAACTACTAAAACTGACCTATCCAATGATACAAAAGCTACATTATTGTATTAAATGGTTATTTTGTAAGGAATTTTTATTATCAGGGCAAGACTTTTGGTTCACTCTGTATTATATTTTTATTGAAGTTTTCTTTTTCATAGGATCAATATAAACGGGCATACCAAGTTTCAAAATGCGTCCACCCGAACGAGCTTTACATAGATCTGAGTATTGTCGCTTTGATTATATCCATCCTTTGCAATGCAGAAATTAGTTACATAGAACATACAACTGAATAACAAAGACGAAAATGCATTGAAACATCTCGTTTTATTCAGCCCATTTATTTAACATTGATTGAGAGCATAGATAAGTTTCAAAGTGACAAGCGCACTGTGCATCTTCTAATGCGGAATGTAGCATGTTACAAAGAATGCTTATCGCGGTACAAGATAATATACCTTTAAGGTAGTCAAGCTCGAGACGGCTATTAAATTATCTAACTTTTCTATATTTGTTTTGATATATATATATATATATGTATATGTAAAGCATGCTTGTGTAAATTGCTAGTGTGATGTTATTAATCTACTATTTTATATATATAATTAGGTAACATTATTTTTATATTTAATTTTAATTATTGGTTTAATAGGTATATATACTGGAAATGTTATTTGAGTTTTAATTGTTTGTAAAATATTTAACTATATATACATATTCTTAAATTATCGTCTTAGTTGTTTAAGTTATTGCCATTTTGGTCATTGTGGTTTCCCCATGAATTGGTATATATTTTTAACACTGCATGTCTAATATATGAATGTCTATGTCATGCGAATGTGAATGCGAATGCTATGTCATGCTATGAATGCTATGTCATGTCTACAGAGCGAAGTGAGGCCCTGTTTCAACTCCACCGTTCGGCATTTGGTCTGTTCGTAAATTTGTTTGTTGCGCAGTTATTACCCTACTCGTGGTTCGATTTCCTTCGAGTTTAGCATGAGTATTCCTTGAATTCACTATAAAGGACTCTCGTATACGGACTTTTATTTTTTAATTCCGTTTCAAGATGGTAGCCAATTAATGGTTTCAATGTCTGACGAGTTTGACAGCATAAAAGCATTTGAGTCATTTTAGTTATGGCTAGATATATAATTGTAATTTTGTTAACACCGATGAAAGCAGACAATTATTTGTAATTTTTTCCATACTTATAAAAGCAAACATTTAATTGTAATTTTGTGAATAGTGATAAAAGCAGACACTTGTCTAAATAATTTGCATTCGTAGAAAAGCAGCAAAATCTGTAAAGACTGCGAAGAAGTGCAGATCTTAGGGTTATTTTTTGGATTCGTCGTCTACTCTTCGCAGAATACTAGTTTATGTTGTTTATCATTCAAGAATCAAAGGGAAATTTGATACATAGCACTGTATTGAAAAGTAAGTATTCACGCCACGATTAAAATCCCATTTACGTAGAAATCCTTGAAAAAGAGAGAAAGAATACTTCAGATGGCTTTCAAAGGCTCTATTGCACTGTGGTAAGTTTATATTCTTAGACATTGGGATTGATAATTTTTTAAAAAATCATTGTGTCCCACTTTTAGCTTTGAAGAATTATTGAATCTAATATTTTCTGTGATGCAGTTTTTAAGGAAATATTTTTTTCACACTAACTAGAGAAGAACGCACTTTTATTTTCGAAGTTTTGTTTTTCTTTCTCTTAGCGATACGAAAGTAGGTACTGCAGCGATACCAAAGTGGAGATTTCATTAGATAATAAAGATGAGACTTTCATCTTCTGCCCGAACCGGAGCAACTGGGAGTCCTTAGTTTTAAAGGAAGACTTTACATTGACACACTATATTAAAAGTTCCTATAACATTTTGCAAAGCGAGTTCTCATTAAAATATCAAAGTAAGTTTCTAAATTTACACTACTTATACTAAAATACAGGGTTCTCTTTGAAATTATTAGAATTATTTCTTTGCATTCCAAATGTTTCAGTGGGGATGGGCAATTTAGAATTCAAAATAGATATGTAATGAAACCACCTGATCATGCCTTTCATTCACAAATACTGTAAACGTGTTGTTCGTTGTTAAGTTGGTTAAGTAATCTAGTTGCAGCTTAGCGATTTCTGTTCAAAGATTTTTTTCTGGAAATCTTTGAACAGGGTGTAAAATGTTCAAGTATGGAGCCATTTTTCTGACAAAAACTATATTTTAGACATTATTTATAGAAAATATGATTTACACTTCAAATGTAAAACTTAGCTAATGTATGGGATTCTGAGTAGAGAGAAAGTGATGTACTTTTGACTCTTTGACAGCGACGACCTCAATCTCAAGGCAATGTCCAATTTATGATTTGAAATTAAAAAAAAATTGAAAGCAGACAGTAGTAGTCTTCTTAATAACATTTCCTTTATTGGATGATGCATCATTATTTGATAAATTACATTTCTCATCTTCATCTGCTGTTTATTACAAAAACGTTTCTTCTTTTTCTTACGCCTTTAACCGTTTCCGGAACGAAACCATTTGTGCTAAAGAAAGCATTTACCGTCCTCTCCCCACCCCTACTTTAAGATCCAGTCAGAAGTTTCTCTGTAAGGTCCTCAAAACAGGATTAAATCCCGCTGATTGCAGCTAGACCCCATCGGTTAATTAAAATTCATAAAACTTGGCGAGGAAATGCTGAGTGCATTTCGTACCAGAGGGTGAAAAAAGAAAGAAAACGCACATCAAAATGAAGCGTTAACCCACTTTTACTAAGTAGGAACTTATGCAGCGACATTTAGGAGTGTGAACTGAATGCCTGCTTCTGCCCTCCTGTGCAAGAAAAAGAGATGATTTTCTGTAATTCTTCGACATACTTGGAGTACCCTGAAGCACTTAAAGTAATGGTGCAGATGGAATGTAGGGGATAGGTTTTCTTATAACTGCTCGTTACCCATCTTTCGGTGTAAATGCTGACGAAGCCCGAGCTTTTATGCATCTTGGAAAAGTCTTAAATTATTTGCTTCTCGAAATTGTAAGATATCTTCATGATCTGTGCTGAGATAACGAGATGTGATCATCTAACTTTAACCCATTGCCATATCTTACGGAAATTAACACTGTAAAAATCGTACAATACGACAGAATATACTTCTGATTTAGAACGATTGTTCGAAAATTTGCTTCAATGACAGGAATACAAAACCAGGTAATAATAACACAGAAAAATGTGGCCACGACAATAACTGAAATTGTGCCTACTTTTCCGCATCGTTTCTAATCCTTTAAATTTGTTAATGAACTCATAACAGATAATTAAAATATGAAGTGTTTATAATGCAATTATGTACAAAACTTGTGTCAGATGTTGATGATTCTATAAAAATTAATTTTTTTATTGTATTTACTAATAATTATGATTTCCAGAAAATCTTCCGTGCTCTGATGAGAGTGACGTCGAATGCGACGACAACGGTATCTGCACTTGGGTATCTAAAAAATGCGATGTAACTGAACAATGCTCTGAAGGAGCGGATAAGGATTGTGGTATGTTGAAATTTTACTTCCAAATTAGAATTTAACTACAAGCCGTGAAAAAAGTCCGTAGATTTTTAAAAAGAACCACAAAAATATCATCGAAAAACTTTCTTATTGGCAAAAGTTAGAGAGGTACGCATGCTATGCACATGGTTTCTTTGCTACAAAAAAATGGTGAATGGGTACACAAAATGAATGACAATTTTAAAATTTTTATTGCAACAAGTGTTCCACATCGCCTTCAACACAAGGTGCAATGCACCGCAGACAAGTCACAACGACAGCAAACTGTAGCGTATCTGGGTGTTTGGACAACACCTCTCGGTGATCAGAATCTTTGAATGCCGACAAAGTTGAACGGAGCAATCGATACACGTGCGGTTTCAAATATCCCCACAATCAGAAATCTACCTGAGTCGAATTAGGCGATCGAAGGAGCCAATTGAAAGACATTATTAGCAGTGCATGTTTGCTCAAAAAATATATTAACACTCTGCAGTAACTGTGGAAGTTGTTCAGCCAATAACTTCACACTGTCTTCTCAAAAGAGTCCTAAAATAAAACGAACCAGTGAATCAACATCGCATCATCATTTTAGTGTTGGCATCGCCATGCAGCGTGAAATAAACTTCATTCGCTCGTTGTTTGCTATACAGCCGTTTCCGTTCTTGTGCAATTTTGCATAAAGTTAGCATTACAAAAGCTTCTTTTAGTGCGGTATCCGCTGGTAAGAGTTCATGGCATGACATCAGTTTGCATGGATACTGATCGAGGAATTTATTAAGTATATTCAGAACCGGTGATGACCGGTAATCCCAAATGTGTCGCAACTTCACACGCTACTGATCCCTATTCCTGCATCAGACAGCATTGCATTCATTCCGGATACCGGAACGATAATCCGGTAAGTGAGGTTTTCCGGAACACGCTAGATCCTCCAAAATGCCAGCTTCTTTACTTCGCTTAACAAGGCGTATTAGTCCACAAACCTATTTATTCCTATATTATTCCTATATTTTATCCTATATTATTAAACCTTGCCTAGTAAATATTAAAGAACCCTTTCAAGATTTTATTTTCCTCTGCTGTCAAAATTTTCATAAACCAGCATGGCCGTCTTAACACATTTAAGCGTCCTGGGCTAGAATAACTTTGCGCCTTATAACGTAACTAGCTCTCTCATTGACTGATGCTATTCAGTCCAGGTCTAAAACCAGTCAGGACCAACTCAGATTGGCAGTACGGGGAAAGCTTTGGCAAGTATCTTTACGCTTAGTCAAATAGTCATGAATTTGATTCTATACATTTTTACTAATAGATTTAAAAATAATTCGTGCATAAAATTATAACTTAGTATTAAATATCAGTAATCGACATTATGCATGCTGAAACATTATATTTGAAACATAAGTTGTTTAATTTCTTGGAGTTTTTTTCTACTCGCTTGAAAAGCATAGAATAACGCGTTACGTCATTCACCAGTAATTCGGTTGTCATTCCTTTCTATGTGTTGTCAACTTGGGTTCTGATTCACTATAGAATAAATTTTGAAGAAGTTTCATATTTATCTTCACAGAAGTTACATCCATATACATTTCCACAATGGCACCATAAATTTGGAATATTATTTTGGGAGAAATATTGATGAAACTAAGCACTAAATAAAAGTTCGCGTTCATAACAGCTTTGAGAATGCAAAATGTTTAAGAAAATGTAAGAATAATAACGTTAACTTGAATACTCAAATTCTTTTCATTATTTGACAGTTGGAAAAAGTTTATTTATCTTATGTATTCTTTTAGGAAACAAAACATTGATAGTTCCTGATTTGTTTGAAAGTAGAGTTAACGGAATTCGAAGGCTGAAGAACAAATGGTCCTACTCGACTGGTTGGCAAGAAAACACTCACAGAGGAATCACTGCATTGTTTTTAGCAAGAGAGGGAAATGAAAAGAAAGCAAATTTAGAAGAGAAATTAATGGTAAAACAATTAGAGGTTCAAACTTTGGTTTATCTTTTGAGGTGAGTATCAAGAAAGCTATCTCTGTTACAGTTTAAAACATATATTCCTGTACTGTGAAAATATAAGAATTTTCATACATCAAGACTATTTTCTTTGTTATGAAAATTTTTGCTTGAATGTGTGAAAAATTATTATGTGAGTGAAAAATATTATGTGTTAAAATTATTTTATAGCATTCACGAAGTTTAAAGTGAGGGATTTAAATAAAATTTTACAATTAGACGTAATGAATAAAAAAAGAACCAACTCCAAAACAATTCAGGAAAAATTCTAATGTTGCTGTTCATAGTCCTATTTATTTGCGAGATGTTATTTAATATTTGAAGATTGTGGATAAAATATTCTCCTGATAGTACATGGAGTTGATTTTAACATTTTTATCCTCTCTCTTTATTTTTATTTTGCCATTATATGAAAAATCTACAACAATCATAATTCCCTTCGAAAAACATTTTTTTAGATTCTTCGAGCCATGTTTTAATTTTTTTCCCTCCTATTTGATAATAATAAATTGAATTTTTCTTGCAGCCATTTAAATAGCTTCAAGCTTTACCTACTATTACAACCTTTTTCCCATTTTTGTCGGGATGAATGTTTATCCTAACGAATTCTGCAGCTTGTTCTGCGTTCAGCGATATGACGTAGAGAAATATGATGAAAATTGTATTTTTTGGCTTTTTTGGGATTCATATTAGTGTTAATAATTTTGTTTACAGTTGATACTGAGCATTCTAATGATTTTGTAACAAACCTTTGACTTGAAGGATTTTCTTTTATCATTACAGATCTCACTTTGCAATATTCGAAGAACTGCGTTTTATCCTTGGATACGTGTTTGGTACAATTTTCCCACTTGAAACAAAACTTCGACGATTTTTTTCACTTCTAATTAAATTATTACCTATTGTGGCTTTAGATATAAAAAAACCCATGGCTTTCACAGCTTCTTTAAATAAATGAATAACATTAACTCTTTTCGGAAAGAGCAAAAACGTAGCCTTACATCCATCACTTCTTTAAAAGCGTCATTTTGCATGTAAATAAAACTTTTATGTAGCACATGATGCTTTATAGCATCAAAAATGTAATTGTAGTGAAAATAAAATTTTCCAACCAAACGAAATGGTCTAAAAAATGTGCAAACACCCTCTGTATTATAATATCTAATCAATCTATTATCTTTATTAATCATTTTATTATATTATAAAAATTATTATATAATATTTATTATATTATAATTTTTATTTTATTATATTAATAGAATAATTGTAATAAAATATTATAATAAATATAAAACTTATAAGAAATTTCTTGTAAATTTCCATTCATCGTAACATTTTTATTGATATTATAAAAATGAAATAAATAACGCCAATTTCATGTTGATTAAAAGTAACTGAGAATATCGCCTTTAGATCTAATTTCAACATTTTCTCGTTTTAGAAAAGAGACAGGTGCATTGACAGTGAATCAGCTTAGCATGCTTGTGAATGCTTTGACCGTGTCCTGTCAAAACCCGCGCAACTTTTTTGGACATGATTTAGTGAAACTGCTGAGAGACGAAGTTGAAGCTTCCTCAACCATCACTCATTCTGTGGCATATCTTGCGCTCTGTAACGCCGGTGAAACGTTACCAGTCAATGTTACAGACGATCTCAGTAAATCTTTGAAGACTAATGCGGAATATTCTTTTCTTTTAGGTAGGTTTCATTTTAAATGTACCGCAGTTAACCGAACTTAAGAGAGGTAGACGTTTCAGATAATGATTTTTTTTTGTTAAGCCATGAACATTTATTACTATTTTGTATCCAATTATAGAAAGTAATTCTGAAATGTTTTCAGTTCAAAACTGTCTTTATAGGCTACACTTATGTCCTACTATTCGTCCTATACCCATTAATATTAATTTAAGCATTATAAAATTAATCATTGACCTTCTTGGGTAGTCGTAAAAGTAAAAAGTCGGGATATCGTTGCAAAAATGTCTCGCCTTCGCTATTATTTCCGTGCAGTACAGTGCCTGTTTTTTGGATTTGCTATTTCAGAGGCATTTTGGATAACCCGAGTTTCGGTTAACCGGGGTTTTACTGTAGTTATGAAATGTAGCACCGAAAATGTGTCTCACAGAGGAATCTTCCATAAATTTGTTGATTTGGCGGGAAAAGAAAAATGTCAAGAAATGTGACACAAACTCTTCAAAAAGACGAGATGAAATGTATTATTAAATGAAATGTTATTTGGTAAATTAAAAAAAATATATAAGCGTTTCAAATATGCTCAAATGCTTCATAAATGGGAAGTGAATGCAAATAGAAAATAATTCTTAAATGAAGTTTTCTTTAGTTAAATTAACATCCAATTTTGAAGCTACAGGAGGGCTTTCTCGGGATGAACGTCGTAATTGTTAGCAAAAGTCAGATGACGAGGACGAAATCTCAGCCAGCATCGTACGCTCTAAATTTCCACTCCATAATTTTGTGAGGACGTTTAACCTTCCACTACAGATTTAATGTCCAACAGAGCCTCATTGAAAGCGGTTGTTTAGTGGAATGGCATTTCCAAAATGCAAGATCTTACAACTAGGCCATCGTGTCCTCCGAACATAAAGATGCAGAATTAGTGAAAGCACCTTTTTACCTACAAAAAAATTTTTAATTAAAATTGCCGTCTATATTGGTACAGATCCTATTCCAGATGTTCTATCCCCTGTAATACAGACTAGCACGGTAATCTAATACGGACTTGACTTTACAGACTAGTAAATCATTTGAATTACTCTTCCTTCGTCGGGTAAATGTATTGGTAGTTTTAAATATCAAAGAGTTCACTCCCCAATTCCATTGTATCACTACAGATATTTTATAAAGGGGAGAAAAATTAGGCTACCCATATCGGCAATCGGAAGAGACAACAGATCATGTAATCAAAGGGTTAATTCATGATTATACTAGAATTTGAAAATAAAATATCTTTACAGACAATAATTATTGTTTTTAAAATATGTTTGAAAAACTGTAAAGTGAAGATAATTCGTTAAATAATTTTATTTCACAACCAATCTTTTTACAGATGTCCAAGCAATTACCGTCATGGCTCTTTCATGCTTAAAAGTCAGTTATGAGAATGGTTTAAATGCTTCTTTTCCCCAAACCGACTATGAGGAAGCGGTGCGAAAATTTAAGGAGCTTCAGCTCGGTGATGGAAGCTTCGGAAATATTTACACAACTGCAGTTGTTACGCAAGTAAGTTAGAAATGCGTTTCGAATTTTAAAATAACTTTTAAGACAAACTGAAAACAAATATTTTTGTTATTTAAAGTAAAAAGTAATGTTATATTATTTCTGTTTTGAAAATAACAAAAATAAACAAAAATTTAAAAAAAACGATTTTATTAGTAAGCAAAAAGTAGAAAATATTTATTTTATTAAAAATCTGGAGGTTGAAACAAAATCATAAAAGTGTGAGGTACTGATAGAAATACTCTAAGGAAATTGAATTTTAATCACATTTATAATACGTTTTTAATTTTTAATTAATATTTTGGAACTTTCTTTCTTAGGATATTTATTGTAGCTTAACATACTTATAGTATTTTCTGCAGAGTGCCAAGTTTTACGAATTTGTTTTGACCTCTGTAACTTCGACAAAAAATTAATGTCTGCCTTGCAATATACTGATAAAAGCCTCCTTTTAAAAACGTTTTATTTTATTATTTCCTACTTTCCAGTTTTTAATATATTTCATATGAAATATGAATACAGTTTGTTCTCATTTTCGCTAACAGACGGCGCCTTTCATATAAAATATAAATTTAATTAAAATTCATCGATTAACTGATAATAATTTTCCGATAATTTAAAAATATTGAATGGCCATCTTGAACACACAATTGTACAAAATTTCAGAATACATCAAAAAGTAAGTGACTAATCGATTACAAAATTCCATCTTTGCAGGCATAAAAGATGTTAATTAAAAAAAGTGTAATTAAGTGTTTTCACCACATCTCACGAATCTTTCCCTTTTCTTCTTTATAATATATGATGCACGTTTTTTCCCTCATAATGAGTCTTAGAAAACGTGTTATGAAAGAAATCTCTGTGATATATTTCTGTTAAGAAGAAACTACGAGTGGAAAAATAAGATATGGCATTAATTGCCATTTATTTGCTTCAAACAGTGTTGATTCCCATCTTAATGAAGACAGACTTGAGAACAGTAGTGGGCAATGGAGCTATCATCCTCCTTGCTCCTGATAGAGATGCGGTAACAGCTTACATACATAACTCACGCCGACCGACTCACCCAAAGGGTTTAGAGTCAGCAAGGATCGACGGGGAGGAGTCAGACCAGTCATGAAAGAAAAAAGTTTCAATATTTGGAAGGTATGGATTCAGTGGCGAATCCAGGGGAGGGGCTATCGGGCTGCAGCCCTCCCCCCTCCAGAGCTGAACCAAAATTCTTGATTTAATTTAAAATCACTACAACTGTTTGATCTTAATTTTCATTTAAAAAGAATAGTAATAAAATCGTGGCAACATTGCTTTCTGACTTGACAGGCTCGAAAATTTTCCTACTCTTCTAGTCATTCCACTTACACATGTAGTGTTAGCGCGGTCGAAAACATTTTTCGGCCAGCTATTTCATTGTATTTTTTATTACATTATCGAAAGTATTGTAGTGTTCTTTATTATTCTTATTGTCAGGAGAGGAAAGCCTGTGAAGTTAAAGTGTTTTGGTTTACATAAGCCATGAGGTTTGACATTCGTCACTGCTATACAAAATTTTTTTGACCTCCGCCCCCCCCCCCCCCGAACCGAATCCTGGATTCGCCACTGTATGGATTACAGAGCTACGTGCAAGTAGAAAAAAAAACACGCACAAATACAAACAAAAACACACAGAAACACAGACAAAAACATACATAAATACAAAAAAAAAACACATACAACACAAAAGCACTAACAGTGCTACAAAACAAAACCAACTAGCGGTAACAGCTTGGCATTTTACATAAGTCTGGCCCCAAATGAACTGTTTTCAAAACTTAATAAAAAGTCGTCATTTTTATTAATAAACTAGCTGATGCCCGCGACTTCGTCGGCGTAGTAATACATCATTGGGACCTTTGTTTAGAGTGGAGTGTTCTGGAGTTGAGAAAGATTACTCGTCTGGTGGGCCGGTTTAATTTATTGTCAGGAAACAAGACAGGAACACATCTCTTGCCGCTGACGCTGGGCGTGCATAAACTTCAAAACCATAGCATGAAAACATAATACTATGGCACAAATAATAATACAAAAAAACAATAATAAACAAACACACTCTCATTACACCCGCTTTTAATGTCAGGTACACATGTATACTAACAAAGGGGAGGAGCTAAGACCTTTTCCGCCATCTGCTGGTTCTTTCTATAATATGCTCTTTACGTTAAATATGCATATGTCCCATAGAACCAAAAATACAACTCGGGATAAAAGTACTTGTACGTCTAATAATTTTAATGTGAAAATACTTTTATATAAAATCCTTAATCCTCATAATATAATAAATGCGAAAGTGTGTCTGTCTGTAGGTCTGTCTGTTTGTTACGGTTTCACGGTCATGCTACAAAACCGATTCTGATGACAATTGGCAGAGTTGTAGCTTCAAACCCAGGAATGGACATAGGATATGTGATTTTATCATAAATTCGATATTTTTTAGTACAGACAACAATTAAATAATTAACAAAGAAAGGCCCATTGACTCGGCGATTCACGATGAAGATTACTGTTTTGATTACTGCTTTATTTTTCAATCAACTGTCACGCGTTCCTTAAGAAAAGCGTAAACACGTGGAATAAATTATTTTTAAAGTCAAGCGTCACGTGATCATAAAGAGAACTGCGATTATGTGATCTTGCTGGGAAAAGAAATAAATAATTAATTTGAAATTACTCAACTCGACACTTGATGCTATTTTTCTGAGTTTGGAGTCTATTTAATTTTTTTATTTATATTTGTATCTTTTCCTTATCAGATTTTAGTGAAGAAATTGTCACTTTATGTGACGGGACAGAAATCTATTGATAGATATGATATTGTTGCAAGAGTTTTTAGATTAAAATTTAGAAATTAATTTTAATTATAACTAACGGAAAACATACTAAGATATATTTTGTTTTATGTATTCTTTGGAATGGTAGAAGCGGATGACATATAGCATGGTGGATGTTATATTCCACAGATTGTAAGGGCCTGATCTTACCATTGACTACAATGATGTAATTTAAAGTAACGGAGAATTAAATTAGGTAGAGGACTTAAGTAATATTGCGATAACTGGTAAAGTTCTATCGTGGTTTTGAATGAGTAGACAGCGTAGGATAGAGAAAATTATTAATTACTTAATGCAGAAACTTCCCTATGATACAGAAGAATTGCAACAGCGTTTATACTTCGTTCCACGGTTGAACTAAGGGAAAAAACCCGTTTGGGAGAGTGTTTTGCAACATATTGAAAGTGAAGAAGGGTGGTTAGTTTTCAGAATGCTCCTGGTGGTACTTGGAAGTCTTTCCTTCTCAATCTAATCAAATTGGCTTAGCTCTAATTCGTGAAGACAAACAACTGTGTTGACGCAGTAGTGAGAGCTATAGAATGTTACAGCATTGTAAGCTGTTGGTTTGGGACGAATGTACAATATCCCAAAAAAATGCAATTAAAGCATTAAATCGAACTATGAAAGATATTAATAATTTAAAAATCAAGGGAGGGATGGCGGTATTGATGTCAGACAATTTTAGACAGATTGAACCTAAATTGGGGACACCGGTGGATGAATTAAATGCATGTTTAAAGAAGTCTCCGTTATGGGAGAATGTCAAAAAAAATTAAAACTCACTACGAATATGAAAGTTCAACTGTTCAACGACACTTAGTCAGGACTAGTCTTTTGAAAATTTGTGAAGGTCGGTTTAAAAGAGATTCAAACAGTGTATTAAACTGAAAGGGGAATTTTACAAAATTGTTCATAGCACAGAGGGACTGATAAGCCAGGTTTATCCTGTACTACAAGTTAATATGAGGAATAGAGAATGGTTGTTGAATTTGTAATTTTGGTACTAACTAATGAAAGTTTAAGTCAGATAAATGAAAAAAAAAATATGTCATAAATGTAGAAAGGTATTACAGAATATCTATCTGTAGATGCGGTAACGAGTAACAACAAGTAACATCATATCTTGTAGAGTTCTTGAACTCCTTAGAATTGTCAAGGGTACCCTTCCGACAAGCTGAGATTAAAAGTCGGTGTGCCAGTACTATTGATACGTAACCTCGATGAACCGAGACTGCGCAATGGCGCATGGTTACAAATTACATACCTAGATCAATACATTGTACTGGCTACTGTTATGACTAGCATAGCGAAAGGAGAGAGTGTTTTAAGTCCACGCATTCAGATAATGCGGAAGGTTTTACCATCCCATTTCTAAAGGTAACAATTCTCTTTAAAATTAGCATTTGCCATGCTCAGGGTCAGACACTCAAAGGGGTAGGAATACATTTGGAAAAACCATATTTTTCCCATAGGCAATTATATGTGGCGTTTTCACGTGTGTTCAGCCCACAAAACCTCTACTTCCATGCAAAAAATGTAAAAGATGAAACGTAGTATACAAAAGTGTGTTACCATAGATAAACAAATTAGTTAACTATAACAGCAGACACTCCTGTTAGTCGTCCAATTATGTATTAGCAACTGACAAAACTTTCAATTTCTCCTTTCAACATGTAACAAAACATTTACATTTGTGAATTGATAATTCAGATTGTTCGCGAACGAAGTCGCGAGTAACAGCTAGTCTTGTAATAAAACTGGAAACATAAAAAATTGAGGACTTGACATTCCGATAAGGTAATGACTATCAGTACCAGGAAGTAGTCCTAGATCGCTGCAGAGAAGAGTCAGGAACCTTTGTCAATTGTTAGACACATGACTCACAATGTGAGCCCTGCACATCGTGTTAACCACCGGTTTACTGATGCTACCCTCCAGAAAGCTTATTTATTGGATGAAAAGAGAGGGAGCAACTCTCTGATTATTTCAAAACAAGAAGAAAGGAGAAATAAATTGCTATTGTAAAAACTATTAAGTACACAACTTTTGCTCAAATTTTATTACAATTGCTAAGTTTAAATAGAAATACAAACTCTAACAAGTCTACCAACAAAGAAGTAATTGCAAACCATTTTCTCTACATGATTTCACTATGATGCATGCTATATTCATAACGGACAGAGCAGCCCTATCCAATGAAACTTCTCCAGAGTAAATTGGAAAAATGTAACATTTTTAAACAATGGAACAATACCCATTAGCATTCCGCAGCATTTTCAACTTCTCGATTATCAACGTCCCTCGGGCCTCTTAATTTGCATGAATGGGACGCACTTCGTAATTTTGAATCATGGTCAAATGAATAGAGTGTTATCCGAGCCAGCGCCTCCTCTTTAAATTTCGATACCCCACCAGCGGGAGGGTAATCACTCTTGACGGTAGAAATCCCAAATTGGTATTATGATTAAAATAGGCTCAATTCAGGTGTTTGTATTTCTTTAATGAAAGAGAAGTTACTACACTGACTAAAATCAAATATTCTGACAATTTCTTTTTTTCCCTGTATCTCGATTCAATGAAATAAAAATAGTTGTCGAATGTGCATTTGGGGAAAGGATGGGGAATTCATTTTCCTATGAAATTTCAACATCTGACATTATTATAAGATTCTGTAGCTTTTCCTGCGACAGTTTTATTATGACATTTTAAAATTTCTCTCTTGTATATTTTCTGATAAGCAGTTGAGGCCATTATGATCTTTCATTTCAGCCACTTTGGAAGAATCCCATTATAATAGCATAATTTTCACTTATTTTACAGGCACTTTTATCGGCTGGCCAGGAAAGTACCAAAGACTGGAACTACAATAAGGCAATCAGCTACTTAATTCACCATTTAAATTCAGCATCTAATGATTTTCTAGCTGTGTATTTGATTCTTCCGATATTAAATGGAAAATGTCTATCACACATTAGAAATACAAACTGTTCAGCGATTGCGCAACGTAAGTAGAATGGTATTTGTCAGACTCTAAGTTCTCTTTAAATAAATGGAATTATTACTTTATAATTAAACAACTTTTCATTTACGTTTGAATTTTAATGTAAAAATTGTATAAAATTTTGATTTATGTCTATAGACTCAGCAATAAAGCTAGAAAAAATAATAATAAAGCTACGATAGGCAAAATGAATTTTAAACATTTTACGTTGGCATAGAAAACATTAGGCCAATCTAGTCATTAAAAGTAAGCGGTAAATAATTACATCACACATAGTTACGAAATTTCTTTAACAGG
The DNA here is from genome assembly GCA_013235015.1 of Araneus ventricosus. Classification (NCBI taxonomy): domain Eukaryota; kingdom Metazoa; phylum Arthropoda; class Arachnida; order Araneae; family Araneidae; genus Araneus; species Araneus ventricosus. Next base: position 53,429 of record BGPR01009124.1, read on the forward strand.
TTTGTACAAGTCAACTTTATATTCCAGCCTCAGTAAGGTATTTCTGCCAAAATGATATAAGCAACAATACAACTCACCTCCTCTCAATGATTTAAAAACTATCAATTATTTTATAATATACAAAACTCAAGATTTATAATATTTTTTGGATAGAAGAGAGTTTTCGTAAGAATTTAATTCAGTGTAATTTTGAATAGAGATACCTAACTTTTTAAAGAAAGAAAAGTGATATCCATCTTTTGAGTACAGATATTCAACTTTTCAATTCAACGAACAAACTCTAACTTTTTAGCCGATTGGGTCAACTTTTCAAATAAAAGTATTTCATTAAACAGAAACCTTTTATATAATTGTGAGGTATTAGAAAGAAAGTAATCGGTTTTCACTCGTTTATTTCAAGGCGATGCCGTGGCTGATGTGAAAAACAAGTTAGGCTCTAAAATGCGTGTCCAGTACTCTCTCTACATAGGGGATGAAAAGGACATCGTCCATACCATTTCGCTTCGGGTGCCAGAGAACATCACAGTCTTCGAAGTCATGCAACTGGCACAAGACGCTGATGCTAAATACAAGTATAGTAAATTCTTATATATATATATTGCTGTATATTTCTTCCATTCGCTGTGAAATTTGCTCATATTTAAGTGAATATACACTGCTGGACAAAATTATAATCCCAAGAAATTTTCATCTTATTTTGGTCATAAATAATTCAGTTTAATTTTGCTTTAATAAAATAATAGTGGATAATTACAAAAATGCATCTAAATTTAGTAGCACTCATAAATAAAATCAAAGGTTAGCAAGAAAATGAGCGTCTCTAAAATTTTAGCATAACGTGAATGGACAAAATTATAAACGGAAAGGTATAAAATTCTGGATTGTGATATTTTCGTTCGAAAACGTTCATTTTCATTTCAGAAAATGATCAACGTTGCCATTAGTGACTGTTATTTTATTTATTTTTCACAAAATTGTGAAACAATAAAATGCTAATCTATATATTAAAAACAATTGGTAAAACCAAAATACCAACCCCCCAGCCCCAATCATTGGACCAATGTCTAGAATTTATATTACGTATGAAAGCTCTTAATTCCTTGCTTCCCACCGAATTGTCATTCTTATGTTTCATTATATCAAGATGCAACAGATGCCCCTTTTGAGTGGATTAATACGTCCAGATACACAAAAATCACCATGTATTGGATTTGTTCTTATCAAGATGAATCAGTCCTACCTCCTTTTAAACTTTCTGGTAAGAGTTTTGAAACACCCTGTGTCGCGATTTTTAGTTGTGTTACTTTTTACTATGAAAAAGAGAATATATATTGATTTTTATTTTAGTGATTGTTTTTTCACGCCAATACATTTCTTCTTCTATTAATCCGAACCCCAGTTTACTAACATAAAACTATTATGAACTCTTCTTGACAATCTTGACAGAAATGATTACTTTTCTTTCAAAAGCACTTTATAATTTTTCAGTTGGTTTGTAAGCTTACTGAATGGTAAAATTGGATTCAATTAGAGAATTTTTATTTATACGTATCGACAATATGTGTTGCACGTAGGTACAATCATTTTGACATACGCCATCAAAGACACCTTCATATGAATAAATATAAGAAAGCCGAGGAGAAAAAACTCAAGATATTTTCTTGTCTTTTCCAACCACGATTCTGTGAAATAATTTTTCATTTCTTTTTTCAGATTTCAGGGAAAGCAAATGGGAGAAAAACTGTACATCTACGATATCGCCGGTATAACAAATGATTTCGAGGACGGCAAATTTTGGTTGCTGTATGTTGGAAAAGATGCTGAATCTATGAGACATACCAATGAAAGTAAGAGAACGCCCAAGGTTTCTATATTTTAATTAAAGATTAGGGTTTCTTATCAGTTATATATGGCATCAATAGCGGAATTCATTTTTAACGATTCTAAAATTTCCTAGAATGTAACTTCTAAAGTAGCCCATTATAATGATAAACAAATGAAATAAATCAATTTAATTTACTCATTGGAAACATCTGAATGAAACGTTTTAATATAAAATACCTTTCTGGACAATATTCGCTTTCTAACAATGAAAGAAAAAACTAGCGGAAACACGTATAGATAATACTTCCGAGATTCCAAAATCCAAGAAAGTAATCCTATTTGGGGTCATGGTCCATAGTTTTCAAAGAATTACTGAAAAAAACTAGAATCGATGAGCCAATATTGCAAGCTTCGCTGTTGTTTTCATTTTGAGGGCCATTCAGCAGTGCGGGAACGTTCTAAAAGTAGTGCCGGAACGCTCTAACCTGAATGAGAAAAATCGCGCTGTTCCAAAGACGTTTCCACGATTTTTTCAAATTTATTTCTCTTGAAAAGAATCAGTGCCGGAACACTCTAACCTGAATGAGAAAAATCGCGGTGTTTTAAAGACGTTTCCACGATTTTTTCAAATTAATTTCTCTTGAAAAGAAGCAGTGCCGGAACACTCTAACCTGAATGAGAAAAATCGCACTGTTTCAAAGACGTTTCCACGATTTTTTCAAATTCACATCTCTTGAAAAGAAGCAGTGCTGGAACTCCCTTTCGGTTCTTTCCGTCTCCACTATACCCCTGGGGCCGTCTTAGTAAATTTGAGCGCACTGAGTTGCAGTATTTTGGAACCCCATCAAAATCGTAACTAGGAATTTGAGCGCCTATGGCCCCTCGAAAATCCTTCTCTGCTAATAATAAAGGGAAATGTGTGGGGGGCGGTGTTCTGTCTGTATGTGTGTGTGTTGGTGCTCTACAGGGCAAACTGCTGGACCTAGAACAACAACATTTGTCATAAACATACTTTGGAGGGTGGGAGTGTGCATCTCGGAGCCCTTTTCTTGAAATTCTAATTAAAACTTTAAGTAAGTAAAAATTAAGCGAAATTTTGGTGTTTTTTCTTAATAAATTTTGAAAATATTACAGCACAAAATTCATTTTTACACCATCTGAAAGCGCAAAAAAGTATCTTTTCAATTATATAAATTAAGTTGCCGTACAATGTTTTCTCTAATTTTATTAAATTTATAAAAATATTTTTGGCATAATTTACAACAATACTTTTCATTGCTGCAACGCAATTCAAACCATTTTCATTGTTTAAACAAATATTTATTTCCATGTTTCTCGTCCATTGTTGACAGCTAAGGTAATATCTTAATGTTTAATGATACGTTTTAATCAGCATATTTTTATCCAGCTAACATACTTCTGGACGTTAAATGTGCCGCGCCATTTAAAAGTTAAAATTAAATGCATATTTTGCAAGAGGAATAAGAGAGTGAAATTGATGCCGACAACGGGCAATTGTACATGCCACAGACAGCTACTTGCCTACATTAGGGACGTGCATGAAGACAACGAACAGAATATATGCAAGCCTGTTGAAAGAGCATGGGTTAAATGTCTATCAAAATTTGAAATCTAAAATTACTTTCTTAAGGGAACCTTTAATATCAAAATATATATAAGAGATTCAGTTGAAATTGCATTCCCGGCGAACAAGGTGGTCGCCGAAGACGGCTAGTACCTAATAAAATAGCTGAAAGCAAAAAATAAATAAATGAATTTGATGCCCTACTATGGCAATTGGTATCAGCGTGGAACTACCTATTATATCACTAATAATATTGAGAACTATTATTACTCGCATAGATTAGAATTTTCTCATTGATTGTCTCACGTACATTTTTTAACTGATATTCATGTTTACGAAACATAACAAAGTCAGCGGCTGTCTAGTTACAAACTCTAATAATAGTTTTGTTTATAATATACTTAGAATTCTAATTAAATACAATTTTTGGTTGACAGGAAAATCAGTAAACTTTTAGGCAGCCTTGAATCAATGGCGCCCCTGCGCTGCAGACCAATTAGCCCAGGTGTTCACTTTAGTCTCTGATCCAAGGAAACCTCTACATTTCCCCATTAAACAATTTAATTGATTTAACTACTCTTAATTTTAAAAATGAGTAAATATTATTTCATGATTATTGGTTTTTTAATCAGTTTTATGTACTAGCATTGTTACAAAAATTTTTATGTGAAAAACATATATATGTTTAATTTACCTACAACTTTTACCTGAAATAACTTCTCAGAGTCTCATTAGATGGCGCCCTGAATGCATGTAGTGGCAGAAGGCGGTTGTTTTGTATAAGTTCCACGCCATTTTGAAAATGTCTCCCAAAGTGTCATTTTCAACCGAAGATAGCATATTTATTGTTAAAAATTGTTATTTATATGGCTAAAATGCCACGCTATTGCTACAGAAGTGGTGTGCAATATTCAGAAATCGACCTAAGCCGTCTAGAGCAATCCTGGTGCATTGCATTGGCCAACTTAATCACCAGATCTGAATCCATGTGATTTCTTTGTTTGAGATTTTGTGTACAAGAAGATGCCGGTAGACCTTAGTAACCTCAAAAGGTCCATAACTGACTCATTTGCAAGCATTAAAAGATAAACACTTGAAGTTTCAACTCACAACTTTGTGACTAGGTTGCGCTATTGTATCACCTCTGACTTTTTTCACCTTGAAAACATTCTGCATTAAAATCCTTTTCAACGTTCTTTTCATTAAAAAAATGTTTCTAGTGCAACTACAACGACTCAAGAGTTATTTCAGTTAAAAGTTGTAGGTTAATTAAAAGTCACCCTTTATATGTTTCATGAAAAATGTCTATGTAAAAATTTATATATTTTATATGTTTCATTTATTTATGTTTTATGAATATGTTTAATCATTAGGAATTCATATATTTTAAATTTAGTTGATATTTATCCTAGGTCCAGATAAAATCATCTTGCAAGATGGAGCGCATATAGTTATGTGGTATAAGAAGGCACATATTTGATTATCTCAAAAGAATTTTGTAATAAACTGTTATTGTAACATTGTGAGATTAAATAAAATTTGAAACAGTGCATATGTTTATTGCACTAGTTGATTAGAATTGCTATATCCTTATTCAGAGCACCGTACAGAGAGAGAGAGAGAGAGAGAAAGAAAGAACAATTGTTAGCCACACGCACATAAGAATTGCGAATCTCGGAGGTGTATATTTTATAATAAGGGAGAAAAATTGATGCGAAGTAGTTTAAAAAATGAGCTAAATTTTCATCACACGCGAACAAACATCCCCCTTATTCCTGTTAGTGGTCTCAACGTGGCAAGGGGGTGTTCCTGGGAGGAGTGGGTGATGTACGTCGGGGGTGTATTCTCCTGGTAGGGCCACCCAAGGCGTGAAGGCCACTCCATTACCCTCATCTAACACTAACAGACATAGAGGCAAAGTCAGACTTCTCTCCATGTGGTACCTCGATTGAAATTGAAGCTGCCTCTTACCCGTAGTAGATCCGCACAGACTGCATTGGCCAGACTTCGTAGTGGCCATATCAAAAGCTCGAAATTCGTCGACAAAGAAAAGACTTATTCCTCTTGCCCTTGTTTCTGTCCTGTCATTGACTCATGTCATTACTGTACCGGTGCCTCCGCGAGGCTGTTGTGGAGTGAGGGGGAAACATGGACTTTTGGTACTGTTACAGCGACATGGACCTGGTCTAGTATTTGGACCAGGGGGACATGAAACAACAACACAAACATAATTCAATATTCGTCGTCATTGCTCTTTAAACATGATTTGTGTTATGCGAGACCAAAAGATAACAACAATTCTAATGACCTTCCAATTGTCAAATTATTTAATACCTATAAAATAAAGATGGATCATTTTTACCTGTCGCTTTTTAATTCTCAATTTCTTCCCTTTCGTTTCATAAAAAAAGTACGTTCATAATAACATGCTGTAGCAATAATTATTTATAATATTCATGCAGAAGACTTTCTGCGTTCTCGACAGAAGGGAATCAGATTCACTTTGGATGATTTGGGGCATATTATTTCATCCCTAATAACTGTATC
>BGPR01009125.1:0-59382 GCA_013235015.1 Araneus ventricosus
TTTCCTTCTTTCATTTAACTTGTGTAACATATTTATCAATTTTTTTTTATCGTCTGCCCACAAGAATAAATAAATGTGGAAGAAGAAGCAATTCCACATATATTCTGTTTCCACCAACTGGCAACATTACTCTTTCCCACTACTGACTTGAATTTACTTTTACCGAAAAAAGAAAGAAAGAAAGGAAATCAGAATAATAAAGAAAGAAAAATCAAGTTTCCGAATTCGAAAAGTTTTTAAGACATAAAGCGGTTTCGTTCGTTGTTTTCGTGTTTTTGTTCGCGGTATTAAAAAGTCGTAAAAGTTGCGTTTCTTTCTGTTGGAGAAATCGATGTTGAGATTTTATTGAGATTTTTCTATTTTTATCCGAAATAGTTTTGGGCCAAACGAAATATGAATAAAATATAAAGTGAAGAAAGAAGGAAATACTGTAGCTTTTGTATTTTACTAGGTCTCAGTTAAGTTGACGATTTCGTTTTGGAGTACTTTTTGCTTCGTGTTGCAGTTTTTTACTTTCTCGTATACGAAGTATACAAAGAGAAAGTATTGTAATCGTCAAAAAATTCGAACTCGAGATTTTGACGAATCTCCACGTTTTAGACCTCCCTGATTCCGAAAAACACAATTTTGGAATTATGTCTGTCTGTGTGTGTGTCTGTGTGTGTGTCTGTGAACACGATAACTCGAAAACTATTAGAGCTACGGGGATAAAATTTGGTATGTGGTCGTTAAACATAATTTGTAGGTTTCTATCAAATTTTGGACAAAATCCGTCAACGGGAAGTCTGTCTGTCTGTATGTTCGAGGTCATGCGAACGCTATAACTCAAAAACTTGAAAAGCCAGATGGATAAAATTTTATACACAGTTTTATCGTCATGAATGTAGGTACGTATAAAATTTTGGGCCAAATCCGTCAAAGGGTTGACTGTCTGTCGGTCTGTATAATCGCATACTTGTTCAACTCCCTGCGCATGCCTACTAGTGGCAATGCCTGTGCAAGGAAAGGACGCTCCGAAACTTGGCAGTTTGCCAAAAACAAATTCTGGAGTGGTTTTGTAAGGAAGCAAATATTTAGGGAGTCTCGCCAGGTCCTGTTGCGCAAAAGAATGAGCAGAGGATTTGAATTTGTTTTGATCCTTCAAACCACGCGTGGTTCCAACTTTGGTTTACTTGCGACGGAAGTTTATTTGACGCCTTTTATTATTCTAGTTTTCTCTACATGTGTTAGGAGTATACGAGAAAGTTTAGGGGAGACCACTCCCGCTGGTTTCTGTTTGTTCGATGAAGTTTTCATTCTTGTCGAAAAGAATAAAATCGGAATTGGACAAAATTTAGGTTAAAAATAAATAAAAGTAGCCCGTGGGATTTTTTTCCTGTTTTATGCCAGAAATATGTTCTAAAATAATTAATTATTATTCCATATTTTCTTCCTTTTTTTTTATCTGAATAAAAACTTTGAAAGTGTTTGAAACAGATAGATTGGAATTGGTTCTAAAAGAGAAAATGACATCAACTGTTAAATTCATAAAAATGACTGATGTGCTCTCTTTTTATTTGATAATTATATTTTTCTGTGGTGTGTAAATATTTTTTGTGCGTTTAATCTGTTATTCATCGTTCTTATTTTGTGTATTTTTTTATTTGTGTGTATTTTGTGAATTTTCTTTTATTTGTGTTTATTTTGTGTCATGGGACACTGTAAATGGATTTTTTTCCCTGCAAGGTACATTCTTAAATAAATAATTTCGGCGATAAAATTCTTAAAAAGAGGCATACATAAAAAATAATACAGAAAATGAGAATACGAAACATTCATCGCCATCATTATTTTACATCAAATATTTGCCTAACGCAATCACCATCTGATAAGAATAAAATGAATATGATAATACTTCCAGAATAATCAGAATTTTGCATGTCCTACAAAGAACCCATTCCACCTGCGATAAAAAATGCCCTTGACAAATTCCTTTCTACGAATCCTTCTTCGTTATCCTATTTCCTAATTTATTGTCGCGCAACACAGCACAGGAACCATTAAGGATCTTCTTTTACCACGGAATTTACGCCTTCTTTATATCCTTGACCTTTATCCGCACATGGAGGCACACCTCAGACTTAATATCAGGCATCTTGGCTTACAAGAGGCAACTCCCTGAAGTTTCGCCACTGGTGGACTGGATGGACTGACTGACTGAAGAAGAAGACGACGCTGCGAGGGCGTCACTGTTTGAGGACAAGGCCTGGCTGGCGTTCGAGAAGATCTTTTCAAGTGTCTCGCCCCTGCCTTTCTTCCCGCCATTTGAATTCCGTCTTTGTTCTGCAAACAATGGCAGCTCTTCTGCAGTGTTTGTTCTCCCACAAAACGGGAGAGAAGATTAAGGAAATAAAGTGTTCCTCTGGAAAAGTTGGGAAGTTGTATGTACTGAAGAGAGAGAGAGAGTCCTTTCAGGGGTCATCAGGAGACAAAATGGGAAGGAAGGAAGGAAAATTATAAAAGCGAAAAGTGTTTTGGTAAATGTAGTGGAATGAGAGAGAGAAAGAGAGTGGGGAAGTTTTCTGTGTCTCGGTCGGGTTCTTCCAATTTCTGCCGAAATTGAGGTGTAAACAGTCTGAAAACTCGTGACTGCATGGCACGATTTGGCGAGGATGGCTTCCCGCGCTTACAAAACACGCACACCTCCTCGACAAAATGGTGTGCTTTGTTTTCAGTTAATTGGTGAACATTCTTTCGAGGGTAAAATTCCAGGCCTCTTCAAATGTGAAGCGAGTTTCTGTTCACAAGTTTTCTTTTTCACACGCCATTTTCGGGATATGTAGCGAATGAAACATTCTTGAAGGTAACAAGCCAGCAAAATCCAAATTGGATAATATTTAAACTTCGTCAAATAGATGTTACTTATCCATGTCTGTTAATTTAAATTAGAAATTATTTATTCGCCTCTGCTAAATAAAATTAGATGTTATTTAAAACGGATTAAAATTGCGAATATACGTTTGGAAGATTCACTTGGAAGAAGTCTTCAACCTTCAGTTTCACTTTACTTTCTTATCAAGTACATATCTGTTAAAGTTACTTATTAAATCATGATTAGTAAGTTTTTGACATTTCTTTAATTTGTATTGTAGCCAAACTGGTAACATTTCATCTCTTCCATTACGGCAGAGCAAGAAAATTTTTGTGAAAAATAGACAACCGGAGTTTTGGTGCGTACAGTAGCAATGGCGAATCCAGGATTCGGGTCTGGAGGGGGCTGAGGTCATAAAAATTTTGTATCAAACTTCATGGCTTATGTAAACCAAAACACTTTAACTTTACAGACTTTCCTCACCTGATAATAAGAATCATAAAGAACACTACAATACTTTCGATAATTTAATAAAAAATACAATGAAATAATTAGCCAAAAAATGTTTTCGACCGCGTCAACGCTACAAGTACAAGTGGAATGACTAGAAGTGGAAAATTTTCGAGCCTGTGAAGCCAGAAAGCACCGTTTTTGACCGCGTCAACGCTACAAGTACAAGTGGAATGACTAGAAGTGGAAAATTTTGGAGCCTGTCACGCTAGAAAGCATTGTTGTCACGATTTTATTATTTTTTTAAACTGAAAATTAAAATCAAACAGTTGTAGTGATTTTAAATAAAATCAAGAATTTTGGTTTTGCTCTTGGGGGGCTGCAGATAGCCCCCGATAGCCTCCCTGGATTCGCCACTGCACAGTAGAATTTTGACCTATTGGCCTATTTAAAAAATAATTATCCGAATAAAATGAGGATTAATTTACTTTGCCAAAGGACTAGAATCATATGTTATTGAGTGTATAAATTCTAAGTTTCCTGCAATTAGACATTATAAAATTTATCTTAAAATGTGTACGATACTTTTATTCTTAGACTTTGTTTTCATGAAATTAGTTTTTAAAATGTGCAGTACAGTGACATAACAAATTTTTATAAGGTACTGGCCTATATTAAGAGGTCAGAACATAAGAATAAGACCGGGTTTAAATATAAAAAGGGCGTGTTTAATGATACAGGTGTGCAGGAAGTGACTATTTACAGAACTCCGGCCTATCCGGCTTTTTGTTAACGGCCTGCTTTTCCATCATATTAAGCCGGATAGTTGGGAGTCTACAATACTTATTTTAAGTAAACATGTTGAACAATCTATTAATTAGCTGTTAGCTATTGTTGCAAAAATTCTCATTATTTGGCTCAACCGAAAGGTTTATTAAAATGCTATTGTTTGTTTATCATATAGGATCAATTTCAAATACAGTAAACTCCGGGAATCCGAATTAATTGGGGCTGACCTTTGTTCGGATTCCGGGAAATTCGGTAAAATACTCTTGATTTACCAAATGAAGTACAGTACTGACTCTGGGTGCTCTATGAAGGTGTACGGAAAGAGCACGCGGCGATTCGCACTGCTGGCAAACAAGTTGAGGGTAAAAAGAAGAAATCGGATTTTGTTTCTACTAATGAAGGTGCTGTATTCATTCTTCAAGACAACACGAATAAGTACAATACAATCTTTTATGTAAATTTAGTTTATTTATTTATTTTTTAAAAGAGTTACTTTCACACGCAGTGCCGGCTCTAGAGTATTCGGTGCCCTGAGTGAAATTATTGTGGCTCCCTCCTTTGTGTATATCGTATATTGGTACATAACCTAAAAGACTGAACTATAACTATTAAATATACTTATTAATTATAATAATTAAGTTTTAACTGTAGTAAATGATTTAATTATAGTAAAATGATGATTAGGAAGGTATGATCAGAAATTGTCGCCCCTACACGCTCGATGCCCTGTGCCACGGCACAGGCTGCACACACGGGAGCCGGCCCTGTTCACACGCTTTTGTATAACTCGTTTGTAAAGATAGAATTTTGTACTCGCTTTTCACTCGTTCCCTGATGTGCTAAATTTTTGAGATTTTCTACTGCATAGCTTTGTCTGTTTTCGATAACTACAGAATATTCTAATATTCTCAGAACTTAGTTACCAGTTAATCGATTGATTTCAACTAAATTTTGATTCCATATGAGAGGCGCCATCTGGTGCTGAATTTGAAAAAAAAACAGTGGCAGTGGTCTCCCTAAAAGCTTTCGCATACGCCCTAACGTGGGGGGGGGAGGGGGAAAGGGCCAAGCGGCAGTAACAGACTTCAGTCCCTAACACAGTTGGGGAAAACGCGCCAGCGGTCGCGCCATTTTTTGCGTCATAGAATGGTGAAGAAACCGAATATGCAATTTGATCGTCTTTTTTTTCAACCGATTGAAAACAAAATTGAACACAGATCTATAATTAAAATAAAAAGACCACATATCAAATTTCATTTATATAAGTCGTTGCATTTAGGAGTTATCGTGTTCACAAGAATGCGATTATACAGACCAAAAGACAGTCATCCCATCGACAGATTTCATCCAAACTTTGATACGGACCTGCATTCCTGATGATAAAACTGTGTACCAAATTTTATCAATCTAGCTATTTAAGTTTTTGAGTTATCGTGTTCACATGAACACGGATAGACAAGCAGACAGACTTCCCGTGGACGGATTTTGTGCGAATTTTGACAGACCTACAACTTACATGTCAAGATCACATACCAAATTTCATCCCTCTAGCTCTAATAGTTTTCGAGTTATCGTGTTCACAGACAGACATAAATCCAAAATTGTGTTTTTCGGTGTCCGGGAGGTCTAAAACGTGGAGATACATCAAAATGTCGAGTTCTAATTTCTTGACGATTACAATACTTTCTCTTTGTATACGAGAAAGTAATAATTATGGAGATTCCATAATATTTATAATGATTAATTATGAAATATGTTACAGACTAAAATGCAGAAAACAATAAAAATAATAATTAAAAAACGCCTTTATTAGTGTTCGAGAGATTAGAAATTTTTTTATTAAAAAAAGTCTAGAAGTAATAACAAAATTATAAAAGTCTCAGGCACTGAAAATAATACTCTAATGAAATTAAACCAGAATAAATATCACAAGAAAAACAATTTCTAGATATTACTTAACCATTTATTATAAAAATGACTGAAATTCCCCTTTAATTAGACATATTTGTCAGTACCTTACGATTTTGGCACATAAATAATAATAAAAAAACTATTTTCAACTCTTCAATGCACTAATAAAAGCATGTTCTTAAAATCATTTTTATTTTTATTATTTTCCTACGAATTAATTTTTTATGTTATTTTAAATATGGCTGCACAAAGCATATATATGTTTCAGTGGTATGAAACTGAAAAACTCATTAGGAGTCATAAATAGTCCACAGACAGTTAATGTGAGACAGATAAAAAAAAATAAAAAAGAATATTTATTCATAAAATAACTCATTGCTTTCCTTATTAATTTAAATTAATTGATTTAAAGTTTAATTGAAAATCTTTTACCTTATCCTTTGATTCACTAAATCTTTTTTTAAAAATGAATTAACAAAATGTTTAGAGCTGAAGTAATTTACTTTAGGAACAAAAGTAATTGCATTCCATTTTAATTATCAGCGACACTGCAATTAACGTTTCAATATAATTCTTAAGGATTTCGATTTCTTTCACGGAGATAAATTTGCTATTAAATGCGCAGCCATTTGTCACATTAACTGTATCAAAAGAATGCAGATAATGCAGAAATCAAAGAATACAAAATAAACCGTCTTTTGTACTAGTCGGTTCTTATCAGAAATAAAATGGACTGTTAATGGAGAAAAAAGAAATATTTCCAGACAATAAACAAGCAAAGAATAGTGATCGAAATTGAATGTAATTTTTTATTTGAACTCTTAACTGAATTCTCCCATTCTTCTCCAAAAAGAATTTTGAGATTTTTTTTATCGTCTGCGTTTTTTACTTTCACTTTAGTTTCTGAGCTTTCAATTAATTCCTTGAGGAAAAACTTGATTTTTGTTGGCATCACATGGCGTCCAAATAAATTTAATTTATTCTCGTCTTGAATTCCAGTTTTTCTTTAGAAGAATTATCTATTAAATTCTTTTATTTGCCTTTAATTTATTTCTTAGCGCGCAAGTTTAATCTATAGTAGCTATTCATAGTGGATTGTTTGGTAATCCAGAAAAGGGTTTCTTGGAAATAATTAAAATCTTGAATTTTTTTCTATAGACATATTGAATTTTCTTACTATCTATATCTCACGCGTTTCAGGTTGGGGAACTTTTACGACAGAAATAAGTTTTACAAGTTTCCTGAATTTTCCTGTGGACGAGTTTTTTTATTTGTTTATTTTTGGTTACACATAACTTCCGTGATGAGGGTTCACTTCCGTTTTCCAGTAACTCTCAAATTTAAGCTATCGCCAAATCCAATTGGATTCCATATCAAACGCCAAGTTCAAATCCGTTCTTTCTTGAGTACACAAAGCGCCAAAAAAGAGCGATAAAGAATAATTATGGCAACCTTTCCACAAAGTTAGGCTCTTATTTTAAGTAAACATTGAGAACTACAACAATAGGAACATTAAATTTAATGAAAAAGAATATGGCGGACTTTCTAGGAGGGTACCTTTTTTTTTCTCTTGACCGAATCAGATCGGCAATATTTTTAGCCCGTCTTTTGATGGCAATTTTCATCTCTTTTTGATTACGGATTGAAAAGAACTATGGAATGAATAGGGGATAATAGCCTTTGTTGCTGAAAATCCCCCCAAACCCCCAATCAAATCAAATCATGAAATTTAATATTTTCAAAGTATCTTCAAACCATAACGTTAGAAAACTCCACTTTAAGCATTAATTTATATCTTCAAAAAGAGTGTTGACATTTTGAAGGTTCCAATTGAATCACCGAAGTCGATGGATAAGGCGGAAGTCCTACTTTACCGCAATTAAACAAAACAGAAAACTCACCCATTTGCATAATCTTAAAATGCCGTCAACAATTCGAATTTATTTTGATTAATTCGAAACGAAAAATTAAAAAAAAATGTTTTTATTTCTGAATTATTTTTTTAGTAAAAAAAAAAAAAAAACGGTTGCCTCTGGTATCTGAAAATATATACGAGGAAGTAAAAATTAACAAAAGATAAACGAGTTAGCAGATAAAATTCTAACAATAACATAGTTTTTAAAGTAAGTATAAAAGGTTAGGGATTCCAAACATGAAACCTTTTCAGTATCGAGTTCTTTTTTACTCCTCCGACAATGTAATTTTTTTAAAAATCACTATTTAGATGCAAGATTTGCAAACGTATTCAAATGCCGTTGAGCCAAGCGAGTTGTTATTTATATGCAAAGCTTTATTCGTATAATATGATCCAACGCTATAAAAGTACTAAGTAAACACATTAGCCTGTGAAAATAGCAGGATGCCGCTGAAAATAGACCTGCTTCCAACCCACGGAAATAGCGGGATACGCAGTCAGAGGGCTATGCTTAATAATCTCGATAAAGCATCGATAGAGGAAAAGCAAACAATCAGCATATTTAAACGTATCACAGTTGTAGGTACGAATTCCCGGCAGTTAGACAACTAAAGTGGAAGCTATTTCAAACACAGTAGGAAGCAGTTTCATTAGAATTTTAAACGGCTCACATTAAAAGGCTTACTGTGTAGTTTCCTCATTTATGTACGTTTTCGCGTTAAAGACATGCTGTTATTGAACTTCCTAAAAGGTAATAATGTCACATGTAAAATACTGCAGTTTAATTATTTTGTAATCCACAAAGAGGAAAATTTGAGTCAAAATGTTTTTTTGGTTACCAGCAAGTGAATTTTTTTAAAAAAAATATCTTTCTTACTATTATTTTCTGTTTTTGAAAAGAAAATTACAAAATTTTACGTCGTATACGTACCTAGGAGCCAATTTAAATTCTATATTGAATATGAATATTACATTATTTTCCAAAAATCGTCCAAAAATGGTAGTCTCAGTTTTTTTAAACGAAGAGTAGTTTCGAAATTCAGTATAAATTCTATTTAATTCATGCATTTCTAGCAAGTTGATACCATTTTGTTTTTATTACGTTTCTATTTTACAGAAATAAAAACACATGTAACTACCATTCTGATTGAAAGATCCCATTACAACAAAGTGAAACAAAAAGTCCCCATGAAATTATAATATTCAGTGGACTTTCAGCTTGTAGAATAAAAGAACACTATCGACAAATTGACATTTTGAAACAGAATTCTAAAACTACATTTAAAATGTAATTTCCAATGCCAATCTTACTTAGAAGCTATAAATTTACTTAGAAATAAAATGTTTTATTTGCATCTCGGAACTTCTAAAACTTTCAAAGAGAACATTTGTTTGTATTCTATTAAATTACAATGTTTGCCTTTTGTTTCTGGTGAAAAAAGAGCTACAATGAAATTCTTTAGTTAAAATAACAGTTAAGATGAATAATTCAAAAGGTGGCAAGTATTTTGCTTCTATTTAAAACATTTTACAAACAATTGAACGCAGTTACGTAACTTGGAACCAACTTCAAAATACTCAATTCAGAGGTACAAGAACTTAAAAACTTTCAAAGAGAACATTTGTTTGTATTCTATTAAATTACAATGTTTGCCTTTTGTTTCTGGTGAAAAAAGAGCTACAATGAAATTCTTTAGTTAAAATAACAGTTAAGATGAATAATTCAAAAGGTGGCAAGTATTTTGCTTCTATTTAAAACATTTTACAAACAATTGAACGCAGTTACGTAACTTGGAACCAACTTCAAAATACTCAATTCAGAGGTACAGTGAAACTTTGATTAACCGTCACTCGTTTAACATTCAGTTTCTGTTATCCGTCATCGTCTAAAAAGCAAAACGTATCGTAGGTTTATAGTTTTACCATACATTTCTGTACATTACGATTCTTGTATCGAAGTTTATATTGATCGTTTTGTGAAATTAAATACAACATGTATGTATTATTCACTTTTAAAGGATTTTATTTTCATTTTCGTTCCAAAACAGCAGTGAAATCACATTAAAATACATATGTATTTGTACAGTACATGTACTGAGATTATCCGTATTTCTAATGAAAAAACTATTTTTGTATAGAAAATTATAATACAAAAATTTCTTTATCGTCTGAAATGTTTTCACTTCAAATTTCGTTCATAAATAGTGAAGTATAAGAAGGATTTTGACGAATGTTTTGGGTCAATTAATTAAATAGTTAAATTTTCATTAGTAAAAAGCGTCAAAATAAACCAGATCAATAGTTGTTCCCGATATAAATTACGAATCGCCTGCTTTTAAATTTTTTTTAGTATTCTTCCAGAATTTTGTTTATATGTTCTTAGAAACAACTCTTCATACGTATTCTTGTTCTTTAGCAATAAAAATACACTGCTACAAATTGTGAATTTTAAACACAATTGAATTTTTTTTAAATTATTGAAATGAGAGCAACAATTTTGAACGTAAATGAAATTTGTGACACTGAAAAGCTATTTTTTAAACTTTAATATAGTATAAAAATAGTTATTGTAACATAACACTTTCGAAATATATCACAACCCCCCCCCCCCGCAAAATCTTAATTAATTTTTTTATTAAAATTAAGCAACTTTTGGGGCTTTTAAAGTTGACAGTGATCTTTCACTTCTTTTAAAAATATTTACAGAAATAAAAAGAAATTTTTTCACAGTCTCACCGTTGCCTAGCAACGAAGTATCATTAAATTTGCTTTATTTAAGAATCGTCTGCTGTAATAATTTATTTATTAACTTTTGAAAAATTAATAAAAGTTGATGGAAACATTTCTCAGATATAAATTGATATCATTGAAAAGATAAAATTTTGAACTTTAAGATGGTATAAAAGTATTTTTTGGTGGATAATTTGCTCCGATGTTAATACGCAAAAACAGTTTCGGTTAATTTGTAATTAACTGACTGTTTAACTAACTTTGGGACTTCGAAAAGTTGACAATAATCTTCATCTTGTCTTAAATAATGAGTGTGCAAAGTTTGGTTGAAATTGCTGCAGTAGTTTAGGAGGAGACGTGGAACATACCCACAATGAATTTTATTTATATTAAGATAATGGCTGGAAGAAATCACAATGTACCTTTTTAAAATAAGGATTCAGGCCGCGGTGACCTAGTGGTAAGGTCTCGGCTTTAGGGCCGGATGGCTCGAGGTTCGAAACCCGATTCCACTGAAGATTCGTCGTGTATGGGGCCTGTTGCACGTTAAATCATACGTAGGCTACCAAACGTCCTCCCGCTGGTGTGGTGCGGAAGTTTGGAGAGGAGTTGCCAGCTCAGGTGTCGTCCACGTCATATGACCGAGGTTCAAAATGACGAGGTCTGTAACAAAACAGCCCTCGCGTTGCTTCAAAACGGGACGTTAATATAACTAAAGTAAAATAAGGATTCTATAGAGAACCAAAAAAGGACTTCCTGCGTTTTCTAAAATCAGAAGCAGAAAAATGTCGTCTCTTCTATTCGCTTTTATGGTCTCAATTCATGTTTCCTTGAGCTAGTAAGAAATCAAATTATCATCTAC
Source organism: Araneus ventricosus (assembly GCA_013235015.1). Taxonomy (NCBI): domain Eukaryota; kingdom Metazoa; phylum Arthropoda; class Arachnida; order Araneae; family Araneidae; genus Araneus; species Araneus ventricosus. Next base: position 11,509 of record BGPR01009125.1, read on the forward strand.
GTGGTGATACATGAAGGGGAGTGACAAAAAGGGTAATCTACAGGGTAATCACAGCTTCCTTGAAATGTGTTTAGGACAGTGAAATTTAAGCTCTGTCGTTTAAATTTTAAATAATGCACCTTTATAGATACAAGACAATACTTGAGTGGGATATAAAATGCTTTAATTTCAAGAAAATAAAATTTAAAGGACTGAATTCAGTGCATACTTAGACTAGCAACTAGTTCTTTGACCTTCTTTGAAAATGAAACATCAATCCCATAGTTTTTTTTTTCACTTACCACTGAAAGTATTTTAGTTTTTTAAAACTGGAAAGTTCTCAAAAGATCACAGAGTCACAGTAGCAAAGTACTCACCTAAAACAAAAGAAGTAAAAATTGTCAAATATTTGAATTTTGTAGGAATTTAACAAATACATGAAGCACAACTGATAAATTGTTAAATAATGTATTATATATAAATATATGACCATTACCTACGGAGAACGTCCAGATTTTCAGATTAATTTGCAATAAAAAGCATACATACTATTTTGAAAACGTGTATAATATAGTTTGTACTGCCTGACAGAAATTAAGAAAGGGAGCCTTTTTTCGCCATAGCTTAATGAACGGACGCTTTAATGCTTCTTTTGGACACATTGTATGTTTCAATCTGCAAATTGAAGCATACAAAAAGTAAGGTCAAAAAATTTTATATCAAATGAGAAGATAAAGGAGCAGATTTTTCTCTGAGAAAAACGCAAGAAGACAAAATGTTCTGCTCCTGAAGTTATCAGAGAAAAATTTGAATTCCATGCTAGTGGGTTTGAGATAGGTATGAGGATAACTGTTCTTGCGATTTCAGTGTATTTGGAGTAAGAGTTTTCATTGTTCTCCACTAAATCAGAAAGCTTTCCCCTGCTTTCACTTCTTTAAGTATGTTGAACACAACCAGATTCAATAGCGTTATTAATTGGTATGCTTTCTACTAAGTTCCAGTTAGCATTTTTTGTCGAATGTAGGCATTATTTAGAGTAGAGAGAACAGAAATTATGCTACCAGCAACAAGTTTGAGGAACAGACCAGGTCCAGGTAGTCTCTAAGCCAGGTCCTCTAACCTAGTCCTATACTTGCCAGTAGAAAAACCCACGTATTTACTAACAGAAACCAATGGGGTTCTACTGCCTTGTCCAGTCAGGTCTTCTAGCTTAGTTCATTTACCTGCGTGTTACTCCACAGCCTAATTCTGGCAATCTCTTACCCAGATCCTCTAATCAAGTACATTATCTGCACTTTAGCAAACCGACTGCTTTAATCACAGAGTCATTGTGGCTCTACAGCCAAATCCAAGCAATCTCTATGGCCTCATCTTTCGAAATATTACCAGGTAGTTTCTACGCAAGTCATATTTTGAAGGCTGTGACTGTGCCCTCTGTATGCCCAATTCATCCGTCTACTAGTATTAACAGCTTGAAAAGTATTTTTTACAAATTTTCACTGTCTGTGTCGCTTTATTCTGAAAATTAATTTAATCACGATGGCCTGGTGGAAGAGTCTCAATTTCGGGGTTGGAGGGTCGCGGGTTCGAGAAGCAGTTATATCAACGATCCGCTAAATACGGACTTGGCACACAATAAACCGTCAAGGTCAAGCGTCCTACCTGTACCGGTCTGGTTTAGAAAGGAGGTGTCGACTGAGGTGCTGTCCTCTTCATCTGATTACAGTTACATACTACCAGGTCTGACCCAAATTGACCTCGTGTAGCTGTCAAATGGGATATTAATCTACATAAACTTAATTCCCCATATAAATAATAGGATAGGAGACAAAGGAATGTGGAACAGTAGTAGACCTAATATCTCCTCCCATAGTAATAATAATCAAACTCGGCTTTGTAATTGGAAGGTCATGAATTCTAGACTCAGTTTTACCAATTATCCATTGGATATACGAATATGGTGCACACTGTTTCTCGAGATCTAACCATCTCCCGCTAGTATGAATTTGGGAGGGATTGTCAAGTGAGATGACGTCCTCCTCATTTGACAACCGTTCAATTACATGACCCATCGAAAGCAGACCTCGTGTGCTCTTAAACGAGATCTTAACCTAATTATATTTTGCAGATAAATTATTTAGACCTCTTTAATCGACTGCCTCCTTTGTCATTCATTTTGCCTCACATCATCGTGTCCGCGATGGAAGCACAAACATTAATTTACTCTCTTAGGACGACTTTCCTAAACAGAAGCCATAACGATCCCAAAAAGAGGCCCAACAAGACAAACAAAGTTTATTCAACAATAAATCCACCAAAAGCACTTAGCAATTCCCAACTAGGGGGCACCATTCTTTATCCCAATGAATCCCATCTGTCACATTCGACATTACCGTAAATACGATTGTAAAAATCGCCAGGAGGCAGCAGGCAATTGCTGCAGCAGTTGTAAGGTTTGGCTTGCTGCCTCAAATAACTCTTAAGCTCCTATTCAGCCCGATTTGGTTAATACGAAGACCCAAAAAGGAAAAAAAGCAGAGAGAGAGAAGATCCCGATAGCAGCACTTGGGAGTCTTCTTTCTTGCCCCGTTGAGATGCATTTTTTATGAGGGTCGTGAAGCAACTTTAACGATGGTGGTAAATCATAGCGTAAGCACCAATGGGTGGCGCATAAGATAAGCTGCAGTCCTTATCCAGAAGATCCTCTATATCTATTTCGGTGTTAAAAAAAGGGCCAGAAGATATGCCAATAAAAAGAAAAGACTAGATTAGGATCCCATTTTGGTGGAGTGGTGATCGATGTAGTATTCTTTCGGGAGGCACAGCGTTAAATATGGGGCTGTCAGGTTCTCCCCTTTTAATGAGGGAGGAAATACAGGCTGCTCTAATTTTATGAGGAGGAATTTGAATGTATTGTGAACTTGGGTTTGGAATGCCACTTGGCAGCGTTTCAAGAATAATATAAAATAGTAAAGGATTTTTGTAATATAAAACTGACATTTATTATAGTAAGAATTGATTCTTTTGGCTATAGTATATAGAAGATGACTGTATAGTACGCAGCCATGTAATATGCAATATTATTTTGAATTTGATAAATGTATATAATGATGTTTCGTAGGTAAAGTGTAGAGCAAACATCTTGAAAAAGAAGGCAGTCGTTGATCCAATCAATACTTTATTTCAGTTTCTATTTATCCATTTTAAAGATGATAATGTAGATAATATGAACTTAATATTTATAATAATATCTTTAAAAGTAAATTCCACTCCAAGGCCATGAATGCAACTTACGCGCAAAGTTAGCGCTTAGATGGAAAGGAAAGGGCCGTTACAACATCGCGGCGGGTTTTTATACAGCGAAACGGGGAAATTCCCTTACGCTGGAATCCGGTTGAATCCGGACTTCTTCCAGTTAAAGTGACAGTTATTTTTATACTAGAGCTAAAGTAGAAATAATTTTATTAATTAAAAGTTAAGAAACGTTTTTAAGATTAGGAAAATGTTAAGTTATTACATGTATAAGTATTATGTATTTTCATTTTGAATTTGAAAATTCAGCGCAATTCCACAACTATCCCACTTGCCATTTTTAAATAAACCTGATAAGCAGCTAATTAAGCAATTGTTAAATCAACTGATATTTTATATTTAAAGTTTTAATAGGAAATCTGATGATATTTATAAGCAACCGAATCTATAAGCACCAATCAGCCTAGACAAGAATTATAAAGCTATATTATACTAGCAGTACGCGCACGGCGTTGCCCGTGGAATCAGGACTTTAACAAAATGAAGGGAAAAAACCGCCCACAACGGCATGAAAAAGTTTTGAAAACAAAATCAAAACAAAAGATACACATCATTTGATTTTCCTGCTTATTTTTTTTTCGCCCTACAGTACAGAGTACGTTAATCCAAAACAATATTACAAAATTGGAACGTGAAAATGATTAATATACAGCAAGCAAAATATAAAATTGAATCCGAAAATAATAATCGAAGTAATTCATTCAGGTGAAAGTCATGACGTATCCTGAGCGTCCGCCAATCAAAATTGCCAGGAACGTTCCGAAGAAGTGCGGCGCGAGGAATTTGATCGAGAATAATAACTCTCAACCGACCAGAAAAAAATTAATTAAAAAAAACGGGAAAAGATATTTTAACCGTTCTTGTTTTAAATCCGACAGAACCGTTCTAGTTATAAGCTGAAAAAAATTGAAAATAATAGTGTTATTAGAAAATCGGATGCAACAAATTTAAAAACAAATATAACATTTCGATGCCAAAACTCTGACTATTTTTAAAAAATTTCTCAAAATTCAGTAAATTACGTTAGAAATTCAAAACTAACTTTATTAGAACGAAAATTGCGTCCTCTTTCCGATGGTGTATCCATTTTTGTCTTACAATTATTCGAAACCATTCTATTGAGAAATGAGTGCGAAAAATCAACCAAAACAACACAAAACATTAAATAAAAAATGTTCTAGATTAAATTTTAAAATGTCGGCTTCGAGGTGCATTCAGTCATCATTACGACAACCTGTGTGCCAAATTTCATGGCTGTAAGTGCGATAGATTCGTCTGGACATCGCAGACAAACACACACACACGCACACAAACATTGCCTTTTATAAGTATGTATAGATGTAGTATCCCGCTCAATCACCGCCAGGAGGCGCTCCGTCCATTTAACGAACTGAAACTTGGACATTAATAATCCTGTGAAAAAACCATGTATATGATGGCATTCCGATTGAGAGAATGAGTCGGAACAAGATGCGTGGAGGCATTATTTCTGTAATCCTTTTAGCCAGTGACGAATCCAGGGGGGCTATCGGGCTGCCGCCCCCCCCCCCCCTCGAGCTATATCAGAATTCTTGATTGTATTTAAAATCACTATAACTATTTGTTCTTAATTTCTCTTTTTTAAAAAATTAATAAAAACGTGACAATATTGCTTTCTGGAATATTGAAATTGCTTTCTTTTCGAAAATTTTCCTACTTTTCTAGTCATTCCACTTGTACCTGTAGCGTTTACGCGGTCGGAGATATTTTTTGGTTAGTTATTTCATTGTATTTTTTATTAAATTGTCGAAAGTATTGTATTGTTTTTTATTATTCTTATTGTCAGGCAGGGTTGTCGATTATTTTGATTTTTAAAAAAAAAAATCGATTTATTTGATTTAAATCAGATTTTTTTTATTTAAATCAAGATTTTTTTATTTTAATGATTTTTTTAAAAACTATATCTATATACTTAGCATTTTTATATCAGACAATGAGACAATATATATATATATAATGTATTCGTTGTTGAAGTCGTTAAATAAAAAAGAAGCCGAGTTAAATTCTAATTTTCATTTTATTATGGGAGAGTAACGAAATGTACGTACATCTTCGTTTAAGTTTTAAGCCAAAAAAGAACAGAAGATCCCTGCGTTTTCTCAGGTAGGGATTTAACAGATAGACATGTGATCAAAGTGAAGGGAATAATAGCTATTTTTAGTATATTACGTAAGTGTTTTGGGGAAAATGTCTGGCGACAATAAGTCGCTGATTTCGTGAGTTGTGTGCGCGTGGAAACGATTAAAATATTCTTTTAGTAATAAATATGCCAAAACGAGAGATTTAATAAACCTCCAGAGTGGGAAATAGAACGAAACTGGAGTTTAAGAAAAGTGATTTTGGAATAGATTAAGACTTCAAAATATATAATATTAGAAATTGAAATAAAATTAAGTGAGATTATTATATATATATATATATATATAACAACATACCAGTCATTAAGCTATACTTTCTTTAAAAAAGCATAAATTTAAAAAACATCTAACAACTATTTAAAAAATATTTGTGCGCGCGTACACACACAAACATTGCCTTTTATAAGTATAGATCATAGTTTAAATTGCACTACGTAGATGTTTATATTTCTTTTGAATATTTATATGTATTACTTAATTATCTTACATTTGAACATTATTGCAATATAAAAACTTTGTTGGCCCTAACACTATTTATTTTTCTCCAATATTAAAATAAAACTCGCTTCATTTTACTATGTTCTTTCTTTGTGAACATGATGCTTTCACAATATTTATTTTATTTTATAAAAAAAGAGCATCTCGTACTTTGCATTTTATTGTGTTGCTCATTAGAGATTTATTTAAAATCTAATTTGCTTGTGTTCTCAAAAATAAAGATACGGAAGTACTCTAGTTACATGAATTCTATGAAATATTTTTTTATGTTCTATATATTCTTTCTTTAAATATACATTCAAAAATATTTTAAAATCACTATTTAAAGATACATGAACAATTTTATTTCATTAAAGCAGATTAACTTGATATTTAAAATAAAGTTATTTAAATCAGTGATTTTTTTTAAAAAAATCAGTTGATTTAAATCAGCGATTTTAATCAACTGATTTAAATCGCCACAACCTGTTGTCAGGTGAGTAGAGACTGTAAAGTTAAAGTGTTTTGGTTTACACAAGCCATGAGGTTTGACATTCGTCACGGCGATACAAACTTTTTATGACCTCAGCCTCCCCAGACCCAAATCCCGGATTCGACACTGTTTAAATTTTTTTTCTTTTCTTCTACTTCAATTTTTTAAAATTAAATCTGTTTAAAAAATTCAATTCCTCCATAATTTCTCATTTATCCTCCACATATACTTGAACAGCTAACAAATTTATCTGCTATATTTTGTAAAACAAGTGTATTAATCAAGTAAGAAAAGATTTAAAAAAAGTGTCTTACATTATATGACAAATAAGAAACATTGCACCCTTAAGTAAAATGTCTTACTAGTTTCAACTCTAAAGCTTTCAATCAATTTATTGTTTATTTTATTTTAGTGTCTTTATAGCAACCTCAATTATGTAATACCATGTATTTTTTTGTGTGGAACCAATAAAGATTCTATACGCATACCCATCCAAATTGCAAACCGGAGATCTATGGAGGCAGGGGTGTGTCGTAGTGTAAAGTAAAATAAAGTTTAGTGCTTAGCTCCATGAAGAATGGAGGATGCATTTTGAACCTCTTCCGGTTGACCGGATCCAAAATTTGATACCGATCTACAATTTAGGAGTCAAGACAACACGACTAATTTGATTCGTCTAGCTAAATGTGTTTTTGAGTTATCGCGTTCATGTACACATGGCTAGACAAATAGGAAAACATCTAAATGTTGACCTATTTAGTCTAAAATTAGATACAGATCTCCATTTTGCAGTAAAGGTCATATTGTTACGAAAATTGTCCTGTGGATGTACGGTGGAAGCAGTCCAACAAGCAGAACGACGCTTTAATCCACGAATATTCCAGAAAACGCGAAGCACAGTTAGCAGGAAAAACAGCTCTTGTACAAATTAGCAACATCAGCAGACAGCAAATCAATAATAATAACAGCAACAGCACTAACTATAGCACTCAGACTCTTAACAGCTGGCCAACTCACACTGCGAACTCCAAAGAGATTGTTACACATAGATTCTCCGTCGCTATTTATAACATTCAGTGAAGTAACATGGATTTCACTACAAAAATCCAGATCTCCGTTCCTATGAGAGATAGAGCCATAGTTCTTGATTTTTCTGAAACCTTCATCTTGCCGCCACAGCCGCCAAGATTGGGTGTATTGACTACGCCTCCCCCGGCACCCAATAAAAATCCCCAAAAATGTGTCTTTTCAACCATTAAACTTACATAGTAGGGAAACGGCATTACAGTTTTGTAACAATATACAAACATTTCTCAATGTAGTTTTTTGCGTTATCGCGTTCACTTATACACGAATATAAATACCGACTGTCAGTTAACCCATTGATGGTTGCGATTCAATATTTGATATAGATCTATAATTATAATAATAAAACTATATACAAATTTTCATCCATCTAGTTTGTTCCTTTTTTTATTTATCCTGTTCACTGACAGACATAATTCATAAAGAGCTTTTTTCGGACACAAAAAATTCCAAAACTTGGGGGAGGGGTTATCAGATTTTCAAAGTTGAACTTTTTGAGGATTGATTCAACATACAGGAGAGATTAAAAATTACAAAAGAAAAAAAAATATAAAAAGCAACAAAAAAGTGACTTAATTATTACGTTATTTAAATGAACACACATTTAGAACAAACATGTCAATTCAATTTGAACTAAAATGTAAAGCAAACATTAACTCAAGCATTTATATAACTTTGAAAGTCCCGTCGATCGAAAGTTTACTTTATGAAATTAAATTAAATGCTTTAATTCTGATATAATTTGAAAAGCAAATTTCAGCAAACAAACAAAGTTTTCAATTAACGAATAAACACAACAAGCATGTACGAGCGCAAGTTGAAATTAAATGTACGCTCGGAAGATTAAAACTAGAAGTCAATATAAACAAGCTGAAAATTTACATTACTGATTGAATGAATTGACAATGACAATAAATTGAATATAACGGAGAAAGTCAACGTGTAAGATTTAATGCAAACATTCCGCAAGGGATTACATCCAATTCAGCATTATAAAGTTAAATATTCCTTCCATGACAATGGTTAACGGAAAATGAATGTTATCAAATCAATTTATGTTCAACTTAAATAAAGTTAGACATATTATTACATTTTAATTCGAAAAGTAATTATTTACAGCACGAAACATAAAGACATTTCATGTACGTTTTATTTAAATTTGAGATTATTCTCGTTGCTATTAATATGTAAACATTTGAAGATATCGTTCTTAGTAGTAAGTAGAAATATCGAGCTGTCGGACACAAAATAATTTTGACAGTTGCTTTAAATAAGTCGGACATTTAACAGATACTGATAAGAGGATTAAAACGTTAAATAATAAAAATTTAAAAAGCAGTTTGGCAAAGCAAAGGCTTTGATTACAGAAATAAAAGGCAGAAAATGATTTGCTGCCATATGGAAGTTAAAATAAAATCACAAAAGCGAGAGGCGCTGATCAAAATTCTCTAAGTAAAATGGAATTTTACAATATTTTTTAAAGAATTTTTAATGCATGCTTAGTAGTTTTCTTTCTTGAGATATCGAAGTTCAGTTTAGTAATATTAACCTTCAGTTTTGAAGCAAGGCGAGGGGCATTTGGGGACAGACCTCGTAATTTTGAACCGCGATCGAATGACGAGGACGGCACCCGAGCGAGCAGATTTAAGGTACATTCAGTGGCGGCTCGTCCATAAGAGCTGCAGTCCCCCCTGAAATTATTTTAAAATATTGTATTTTCGTTTTTATTCTAATTGACTTACTTTTCCACTTGGAGAATTCAGTGATGAACGAAAATGGCAAAAAAATAATAAAAAAACGTAAAAGAAAGACGGAAAATCGATCAAGAATTCAGAGAGAGAGAGAGACCAGAGCTGCAGCAAGTTTTGCCCCCTCCAATGGGTTCGAAATTAACGCAATGAGCAACGCGAAGCGGGAGAAAAGCAGCCCTTTCTCCGCTTGAAATTGCATTAATTTGAGTTGCATTTTTCCCAGCTCTCGCTTGGAGCGACTTCATCATTTGGCTTTCTTTTTCGCTTTTTCTCAGTAGTACAGTCGTTAAGTAGTTTTTGTTAAAATCCAATTCTGGAGGATTTGTAATTTTTTGCTTCTTTTTGTTTTTTCGGGTGCTGATTCCGAATCTGAGATTTGCCACCAATAATTTTTGTTGGAATTTTAGTTATAGCCAAAAAACATAAAAATTTCCTCCAGTTTTTTGCTTATAAGTCAAAAACTATCAGTTTTTAGTATGTCATCATTATATACCATAATAATCAGCACAAAATTAACTACAACTTAGGTCTATACAACTTTAGCACTGCTTGTTTCTGAGCTGACGAGCCGCCACTAGGTACATTAAACCCATATACATGGCAGATCTTCAGTGGAATCGGGTTTCGAACATGGAACCGCCTGGCCTCGTCCGGCCTAAACCTTGCCACTTGGCTACGGCGGCCTTTGTTTTATTCAATGCGACTTAATTGCCTTATAGTACTTATTCCAGTGCCTCACGCTTTTTCAATTTTATTTTGATCTCCATATATTTGATAACATTTTTTTCTTCTTTCTAGAACAATAATAAGATAATAATGAAATATCAGTCTTTAAAAACGACTTCTTAATTTTTGCTTTCGCTTTTGTCTTGAATATATTTCATTATTATTAATATTGCCGAGTCTTTTAATCAATTTTTTTCTAAAATTTAAAACAATATGACGCCTCTCGCATGGAACCAAAGTTTTATTAAATTAATTAACTATTTGACAATCAAGTTCTGAAAATATTAAAATACGTATAGTCACCCGGAAGACACAGCCGTACAGAATTTCAGAATTTTTGGAAAATAAATTAAAGAAAACGGAATTCCATTTTTACAAACATGAACGGAGTTAAATAAAAGCCGTAACAATATTTCTTTCACAAAAGTTTAAAAATATCACAATTGCAAAACCGACCACAATTTAATTGCCTTTTATTCCTAGGATCTGACTGAAAATACGAACACGCATCACATTTTTAGATTTTTTAAAACCCGTGCTTATTAATCAATAACTGAAGATATACACATCTAAAAAATTAATTAGAATAAATGGATAACTAATCCAGTTATCCGAGATAATCAAACGCAGAAACAGCAATAGTTAATAAAACTGTCCTTCAACCAGCGGGAGTGGTCTCCCCTAAACTTTCTCGTATACTTCGCAAAGGATGTCATTTTCCCTCTCCCTAGGGTAGCCTTAAGTCCCGTATATACGGGACTGTCACCGTATTTTACTACACAGCCCCGTATTACTATTTGTCGGGTTTTTTCTTAAACTCTGTGCCATTACAATTTTAAAATGACTTGCTCACAATTTTATAATTACGCGAAAGAAGAAAATGATATAATTAAGAAAGTAAAATAAGCTTTAAAGTGTGACTGGGTTAAAAAGGATTAGCCTCGTATCTTTTTTTTATTATTCTATGTGTTCATTTTATAAGATTGCTTAAACATTATTGATTTTTTTTTTATCAGAGTAAAATAAGCTAAATACGTACCTACTCTATTCATGATTTATTTATTTAGCATCTAAACGTTCCGTATCAATGCTTGGAAATTATGGCAATCTACATTTCCCCGCGTCGATAAAAAATTCGAATCTGTTGAAACCCAGAATGCAATGTTTATCCACTTATTTCCTTCAGCGCGCTTCAAGGTCACGCTCGCCAAGACGGAAATAGTGCGCTTAAGTAAGAAAATTGAATAAGCAATTTGAATTCCTTTTTTTTAACCGATTGAAACAAAAATTCGATACAAAACTACAATTAAGGTTAAAAGGCACGTAACAAATTTCATTTATATAAGTCCTTGTATTAAGGAGTTATAATGTTTACAAGTATGCAATTATACAGACCGAGAGACGGTCAACTCTTTGACGGATTTGATCCAAAATTTGGTACGGACCTACAATCCTGATGATAAAACTACGTACCAAATTTTATCCATCTAACTATTCAAGTTTTCGAGTTACAATGTTCACATGAACGCAGACAGACTTCCCGTTGACGGATTTTCTCCAAAATTTGATAGAAAGCTACAAATTATGTGTACAGATCACATAGCAAATTTCATCCCTGTATCTCTAATAGTGATCGAGTTATCGTGTCCACAGACAAACAGACAGACATATTTCCAAAATTGTGTTTTTCGGAATCAGGGAGGTCTAAAACGTGGAGATTCGTCCAAATTTCAAGTTCGAATATAGTGACGATTACAATACTTTCTTTGTATACGAGAAAGTAAAAAGGGAGGCAATGTATGTGTAAAGAGAGCTGAGCGAACAACACTTCGTCGGGAGGCGTGTGGGTTTTAATCACGTAGGGTGCTATGGGCGCCTGCTGGATATGAAAGGTTTAGGACTTACAATAACACAGCGAAACCTCTCTACAGCGACCAAACTCTATTTCAAGGACAAATGGCCGCTCTAAAGGCGTTTCTTGTTTGTAAGTACAAAATACTTATTTAAACAAACCCTAATTCGTTATTCCTTATAAAAATAATTTTAAGAATCTTCTAAAGAAGAAAGTAAATTATTCGAAAATTTCTATTTTTTTCTTAAAAAGAGATTCAGTTTGTGCTTGCTTGGATCTTTCAGCTTTTCTGGAGGTTTCGTTTCGTCAGTAGTTGTTGAGGAATGGGCATAATATCATCTATTTTCCAAAAGTTTAGTGGAGCGGAACGTTTCATTTGCTGATGGTCGTAACTCATGTCAGCAGCTTCTTTGTCAGAGTCCGAACCAGCACCTGAAACGCACAAATGAACTCTTGAATGCCTAACCCCCGTAGAGGACGAACGTCCTAGAGGTTATTTAGCATTATGTCTATGGGCCAAAAACCCCGCGCCAAGCAAAAATGACCATTGAAGGGAGTGGCCGATTAAAGGAATTTCACTCTATCTGTAAATTGCATGATGCGTCTGGCATGCATATTGCAAAAATCGTACAAAACGCACTATAGGGCAGGCCGTGGGACCTACAGCTACCAAATTTGGCTTGTAGCTCATTTTTGGATAGTAGGTGCTCACCAAGAAAGGATTTTTCAAATTTTAAATTAATTAAATATTAATCGAAATCCGATCGCTCCTAGAGGTTATGTAACATTATATTTATGGGCTGCAAATTCCGTGCCAAACAAAATTGGCCGTTGAGATTTGTGATCGCTATGCAGGGGTGGCCGCTTATCGAAGTTTCACCGCACCGCCAAACAACACTTATTCATAAACTCCCTTCACACGAAAATCTTTAATTTCGCCTCACAAATCAACAGACACTCGAACAACTGAACAATCCTCATCTAATTCAAACAATTTAAATTCATATTACTTACTAAAGCAAATATCTCAAGCGCCAGGATGCGGAGATAAATTATATCTAACCACGCTTGAATCCTCGAAGCCAATATAGCACCTTCCCCAGACTCTTTCCGCAACAGCTAGTCGGTGGAAATCGCTTTAATTAAACAATAGATACTCCCAGAATTCCGTGATAGACCGGGAGAGAGAAAGGGCAAAGGAGCGAAAGGCAAGTTCAAGGAATGCAATCTAAATTAGGAATTGTTTCGCCCCACAGAGAAGCACGAAGCAGATTTGCCATTCCCATTAAAATGAGACCCCGGGCCGAACTTAAAAGTGCTTAAATGCAGATATTCCAGACTGAATTTGCTGCTGTGAATTCCGGTAAGTAGCCATGAATGTGTGAAAGAGTAAGGCACTAAATGATGTCTAGGGAGGACCTGAGTTCATACTTTTAATTCTGCGAAATGGGTTGGGTTCGGAATTTGTGATAAATGGTTGGAAAACCAATGGTTTCACATTTTACATCTGTTTTATAGAACTCTTTCAAAAGTAAGGCTTGTTATAATCACAATTCGCCTATTCTATGGCTCCAAACAAAACAGAATTTTACTAGAATGTATGACAAGTGATGCGTTCTGTGTTTTGTTTAGTTTAGTACTATTAACGTTTGGAAGCAATACGAGGGCTATTTTGGGACGGATCTCGTAGTTTTGTACCGCGGTCAGATGACGAAGACGATACCCTAGCTGGCATCCCCTCTCCAAACTTGCGCACCACTCCAACGGGAGGACGTTTGGCCACTAAGCACGATTTAACGTACAACAGGCCCCATACACGGCGGGACTTAAGCGGTATTGGGTTTCGAACCTGGAACCCTCCGGCCCGAAGCCGAGACCTTACCATTAAGCAATGTGCTCTGTTAAAACCGAAAAAAAAAAAAAAAATGAAAAGACTTTAAAAAAATAAAATTCGTCTAAAGTGGCACTTCACCATTATTTAAGGTGCCTTTTGCAGACTGAAAGCAAAATTGAATAGTTCATTTGAGTTTTTTTTTTTTTTTTAGTTTAACTAAAAACGCTGTTGAAATTCAAATCTGAACGTAAAATCTTTTTCATTCGCAATACCGTTTTTATGCCTTTTTTTTCGGTTTTTACAAAGCGCATCAGTTGCACGACATCCTAGTGTAATTTGTTTCGATTGGAGCCATAGAACCTGCTCTAGGACCTTCTGAATAGGCGAACTTTAATTATAGCAACCTTGCATATTTTTTCATTGAATATTTTTTCATTGTTAGTATAAAATTTTTTCGGTGACTATTTTGGAGTTTAATATACTTTTGAACTATAATCGGAAGCCCTATAAAGTATAGAGCACTGAAGAGCTACGTCATTACCCTCAAGGCTTGTCTCGCATTATCCTAGATATTATATTTCGTAATGTCTTCAGCTAACAATAATGTCCCTATTTTTTCGTTGCTAATAAGACAGACATTAACGATACTAGCTATAAGTAACTGATATATACTAGGGCTAGATTGGAAAAAACAATAGTACTAAGAAAAAGCAGTGCACAGACCCTGCAGAGTATAAATACAGTAAAGCACTGTTTACACGTCTTTCAAGGGACTGACGTAAGACGACGTATAAATAAAGAGATCTAAAATCAAAATTTTAGTAAACAACTTCGATTAATATAAATTTGACGCTACTGACGCAAATTCATTTAAAGGTACCAATTTAAAAGCTTTATAAAGATACTAGAAATACACTAGAAAATCTACTATACTAGAATACTATAAATATAGTAGAAAATCACCCGCCATAGTTTGACGGGTGCAAATTGCCTCTTCATTCGAGAGATTTCACGTCATATTTGATGTGTTTAAATAGATATATATGCGAGAGAAATGTTTAACATTGATTGAAAACAAATAAAATAAACATGTTTTAGGATACGAAATATTTTTTTTTAGTTTACATATTATTAACATATTTCTTTATTCAAAAAAACCTCTTGGTAAAAACAACATTCCGTGTGAAGCATTTTTCGTTGTTTAACAATTTTATTATAATTCAATAACCATGAAATTCTCAGCTTGTCAAACGTAAGTCAAAAGTTAAAATTTCAAAGGAATTCTTTTTCGAAATTCTAATCGAAACAAAGCACTTCTCTGCTTGTCAAACGTTACCAAAAAAATATTATCAAATTATATCATCACGATTGCAATAAATAATCAGATGCATCTTGGCGTCCAAACTATATCACTGACGTAATTTACTACTTTCTATTAAAAAACTGAACTTAATTTGAAATATGTGATTAATATAATTTAAAGTTTCTCGGGAACTATTGATCATAGCGAGATAACTTTTATATCAACCGATAGCAAATTTCATTTCACTATTTTATTGTATTTTTTATTCGTCCCAAAGTTCAATAAAATATCCCGGATAAACCCGAATTTTGCTTACAAGCAACTATCTCAGATAGAAAAAATAGAACTAGATTTAACCTTTTTTAGAAAAAGTAAAACACGAATAGTCTTTCCTTTCACACGCTTTATACAAGGTGTCCACTAAAGTCCCTTACTACCCTTTTAACTACCGAATTGCTGCAGATATCTTCATATGAGTGGTGTCTGGGTATGGTAAAGTGACTATGCGCTACAAGATGAAATCACTTACAGCGCCACCTGGTGGAAAACTGTGGAGTTAGCGTTATTATCTCTAAAACGCTAAGAGATAGAAGGGAAAAGTGAATTACAAAGTTATAGAGCATCATCGATTTAGTACAAAAGACACGTTAGGGTCACGAATGTTGAAAACAGAACGCTTAAAATGCACATTTATTTGTTTTCAGCTCCGGAATGTACGGTTCCAACATGCGCACAAAACATCATCAGTGAAGCAATACCTGGTGGAGAAATTCGGGGAACAAATAATCGGGTATGGTGATTTCCAAGAGTGGCCTCCACGTTCACTTGATCTGACTCCAGTAGACTTTTTCCTGTGGAGATACCTAAAACAGTAGGTGTATGCGACCACTCCGCCAACATTGCAGGATCTTCAGTGACGCATTACGGATGCTTGTGCCAACGTGACACTCGCCATGCTACACCATGTGCAACGTGAAGTTCAAGCACGGGTCAAGATGTGCATTGAAGCTGACGGAGAGAAGTTTGAACATCGAAAATAAAGGTGTCTTGAGACAAATAGTTGTTTTTTCCGTTTGTTTTGTCACGTGTCGGTGTAAGAAATCGCGAACAAACAAATACGTGTTTTAAGCATTTACGTCCATAATGTGTCTTTTTGTACTAAATCGATGATGCTCTACAACTTTATAATTCACTTTTTTCCTCTATCTCGTACCGGTTTAGAGATAATAAGGCTAACTCCACCGTTTTCCACCAGGTGGCACTGTAAGTGGTTTCATCCAGTACCGCAGTCACTTTACCATGCCTAGACACCACTCTTATAAAGATAGCTGCAGCCTTTCAGTAGTTAGGGTGGTAAGGGACTTTAGTGGGCACCGTGCATACGTGCATTACAGTCATCCTAATTTGGCAGACGAAAGAAAGTTCAATTTATTCTCCTAAAGTGATCAGACATCCCGTATTTACCGGGATAATCCCTATTTTCGATTCTTTGTACCGGTTTCAAAATTCCCCCGGGGTTTGAATAAAATATCTCGAATTGTTCTACTTTTTAGTCAACAGTAAATAGTTCGTATTAAACAAAAGATCAACAAGATTTAAATCCTATAAATTTTACCTCTTGAACTATTTCCACCGCTAACTTTTTTTGTACATAGGATTTTCACCTAAATATGACTAATGTGAATGAATAAGGGAGAAGGAAAAATAGTCAAGTTTATAGAAAAATATTGTTTTTACCTTTGTATCACTTACCACTTTTTTGAAATTCTCTTAATTATTAAGTGTATAGCATCGTTTTTTTTATTTAATGGATTTTGTCTAATAAATCCTTCTCATCAGTCAACATATCGGATCGCGTCCCTCTTGAGTGTACCAGTAATTGGAGACTAGAAAATGTGGTCACTTTAGTTAAAAAGAAAAAAAATTACATGAAGGAATGAAAACATAAACTAATATGTGAATAAACATGGTACTGTCCGTTTGAGAAAGCCGCACCTATCTCTTTAGGGCGATTTCACTCCGCAGAGGGGGGATAAGCAGCAAGTAAGAAGAGTGCTTAGCTATTTATTCCTATGTTGATATTAATTTCCTTTTTAAATCGTGCTATTTTAATTCATAACTTGTGTAATGTTTCTATACACTGCTTGACAAAAAGTATACATTTCCTACTCCGTCATCCATCTCATCCCTCTCTCTTTCATTCCCCATCTCTCTCTCTTTTGGTGAAATCAAAACAGACTGGCGCATGCGCAAAAGTGCGGAGGATTTCCGTATCTAAAAACGGAGAGTACTTGACTTTAGTTTAGTTACATTAACGTTCCGTTTTGAAGAACACAACGGCCATTTTAGGATGGACCTCTCTCTGTTGGAAAACAGAGAAACAACAGAGTACGCATAAGGACGAGAGAGTCCATTTTTCTTCTAATAAGATGAATTTAATTGACTTGGTTTTATCATCTTGATAAAAATTGAAAGAAACATAACTAAATTATTATTACATACAAAAACATTATATTCTAGTAGCAACATGATGAGCACAAGTGATTACATGGTCGAATCGACTGCATATCCATTTCACCTCGATCCACAGAGAATCCGCAGGCCTTTTATATACGCCAACATCATTCAGAAAATGATGTCAGGGAAATGTCCACCTTGCGGCACAGGAATACTCAGAGATTTCATTTCCCTTACGGCACGACCGATTATCTCCAACAACCTCGTAATTTTGAACCGAGTTCAGATGACGAGGATGAAACAAGAGCCGGCAACCCTTCTCCAAAATTTCTCACCACAGCAGCGGGAGGACGTTTGGCCCACGACACAGATTTAATGTGCAGCAGGCCCAAATACACGACGAATTTTTAGTGGAATAGGGTTTCGAACCGGAAAGGTCCGGCCCGAAGCCGAGACCTTACCACTAGGACACCGTGGTGTCGTAGAGTACTTGAGAACCGTACTGGCGATGATTACGATAAAAATCTGAACCGGCGAGCCGAACTTTACGTCTATTACATGATTACGAATCGACTACATTAAATTGATAGACATCGCAAAGAATTCTACAGGCTATCTACATAACGCCGCCCTGTGGCCCTGTTCATACAACCAGTGGCGAATCCAGGGGGGTAGCTATCGGGCTGCAGCCCCCCACCAGAGCTAAACTAGAATTCTTGATTTTATTTAAAGTCACTACAACTGTTTGTTCTTAATTTCCCTTTTTCTAAAAAATAATAAAAACGTGACAACATTGCTTTCTAGCTCGACAGGCTCGAAAATTTTCCTACTTTTCTAGTCATTCCACTTGTACTTGTAACGTTGACGCGGTCGAAAACATTTTTTGGCTAATTATTTCATTATAGTTTTTATTAAATTGTCGAAAGTATTGTAGTGTTCTTTATTATTCTTATTGTCAGGTGAGTAAAGTCTGTAAAGTTAAAGTGTTTTGGTTTACATAAGACATGAGGTTTGATATTCGTCACGACGAAAAAAAATTTTTTTCCCCCCCCCCCCCCCCCCCCGACCCAAATTCTGGATTCGCCACTGCACTGGATGTTAGCACACACAAGTATTAATAGCGACGCGTCAAGAATTAGCGAAAACATTTTTTGTCTAGTTATTTCATAGTATTTTTTTATTTCATAGTATTTTAACTTATCGAAAGTATTGTACTGTTCTTCATGATTCTTATTGTCAGGTGAGTAATGTCTGTAAAATTAAAGTGTTTTGGTTTACATAAGCCATGAGGTTTGACATTCGTTACGACGACACAAAATTTTTATGACCTTAGCCCCCGCCCCCCCCCGAACCGGAATTCTGGACTCGCCACTGCATAGAACCATTACAGTTGCCATGTAGGTAGAGTGAAAGTAGGACTGAAGACGAGCCTATTTTATAGGAGATTTTAATGGGAAGGGCGAAAATCAACATCGAACTTCCCGTGGTGAAACAATTTCTAATTTAGAATACATTCATTGAACTTTTATCCGCTTCTTTGCCCTTTCTTTTCTGTTCATCTATAACACTCTTGTGGAACAGACGTCTTGCAGAATTCTGGGAGATATCCATCGCTATCTATTCTATATATTCTACAAGTTCCGAGCGAGAAGGATGTAATAGAAAGAAAGGCAAATTCAAGGCATGAAATCTAAATTAGAAATTGTTTCTCCGGAACAGAAAGTTCGATTCAGATTTTCGCACTTCCCATTAAAATAAGACCGCGGGTTACGCAGAAGCATTTTTAGACTGCTTTCACGCCGAGTTTCGGTTAAGTACCCATGAATGTATGAAAGAATAAGTTTCAAAACGATGTCTAGGGAGGAATCGAGTTCCTAATTTTCGCCGCGTGAAATGGTCGGAGTCTAAATTTATGATGAATGGCTGTCAAGGGAATGGTTTCATTTTTCTTTCCATTTAATATCGTGTTTCAAAAGTATATTTTCGGTGCTTTAAATTTATTTGGCTCTTATACGAAGTACAATGGAGCCTTTCTGCAGCGGCCACCTTCCGTTCAATAGAAAATTCGTCGCTCTAAAGAGGCTCCATGTTTGGAAGCATAGAATACGTTCTTAAACATGCCCTAATTAGTTATTTCTGATAAAGCGAATTTTAAGCCTCATCTAAAGCAGAGGTTCCCAACCTGTGGTACGCGTAACCCCTATAAAATAAGTTCTTAAACAAGCCCTAATTAGTTATTTCTGATAAAGCGAATTTTAAGCATCATCTAAAGCAAAGGTTCCCAATCTGTGGTACGCGTACCCCTAGGGGTACGCGAATTCAAAGTTGGTAATGGCGGACAAAAGAAATTATAAGTGATTAACATAAGGGTGAACTAATACCATTGTAAGAATGGAATAAAATGTAAAATCAAAAATAAGCCCTGCAAATGTTATTAATTGGAGTCATTGACTCTGATTGATAAAAGCTTCTTTGCATAGACGAATGGTTAGAGACGGAGGGATATGGAAGTACGAGAAAATAAAAATACTAATCAAAGGGTAAGCGAGGAAAAAAGTTTCGGAATCCATAATCTAAAGAAAAAGCACCATATTTGAAAATTTCTAATTTTTCTTTAGAAAAAAGATACAATTTGTGTTTTCTTGGATCTTTCAGCTTTTTCGGAGGGAATTTTTAAAAAAATTTTGTTGATTTTAATTGGAAAAATAAATCCCTAATCGTTTCGTCGGTGGTAGTTGAGGAACGAGCGATAATATCATCTATTTTTTCCTAAAACTTGTTTCCTATTTGCTGTTAATCGCAACCCATATCAGAAGCTTCTATGACAGAGTTCGAATCAGCGCCTGAATGCCAAAAATGAACTCTAGAATGTCCAACCCTGGCAGAAGACGAAACTCAGTTTTCTTTTCACTTTGGAAAAGGAATGATTAATTTCGATCTAATTTCAGATGTTGTTTTCTGAGCGTTAGAATTTTTGGTTCTTTCTTCCTGCCTTTTCTCTTAAGGTCAAAGTCAGAGGGACGAAAGGAATGTATTTCACTGATGTTGAATGCACTAACCTGCACGCTCAGAGAGATTGAGTGACTGCTCGTAGAAGATATTTTGATATTATGTCTATGGGACAAAATCTTCTGTGACAAACACGAAATTGATCGTTGAGAGAGGTGACCGCTCTGTAAGGGTGACCACCCACAGAAACTTGACTGAGTTTAAAGAAAATTGGATAAAACTACTTTTGGAATAATGTCTGTCCACCTGTGAATACGATAACTCAGAAACAGCACGAACTAGAAAAATCAAATTTTGTCGTGGTCTTAAAAAATTGTCGATCTATACCAAATTTTAGATAAAATTCTCCAATGGGACGTCTATCTATCCGTGTGCATGCGAACGCATTAATTCAAAAATTCAATGATAAAGATGGTTGAAATTCGGCACATGATTTTTTTTAAAATCAGGACTCTACGGCTCGTTGTCAGGAAAAAAAAATACCCGTTAGCCAAGCCACGTTCCTATTATAACATCAGGGAATAATTCCTGAACAAATTCTAGTCGGCTTTCAAAAAACTTAATTTACATTCAAAATTCATTCACATTCTTTTCCTCTCAATATTGGGAACAAAGAATTCCTACAATTGGCCTCGCAAATTAAGAGACATAGTCCAATCTTTACACAGCGTCAACAATTGAAAAGTCCTTATCTCATTCAAACAATTTCAAACCATATTACTCTTACGAATGCAAATATCTCGAGCACTAGCGTGCATGGATAAATTATATTTAGCCACGCTACAATCCTCGAAGCAAATATAAAACCTTTCACAACAGCTAGTTGGTGGAAATTATTTTAATTAAACGATGGATATCTCCCAGAATTCCACAGGACGTCTGTTCCACACGAGTGCAATAGATAGACAGAACACCGGATGAAAGTTCAAGGAATGCAATCTAAATTAGAAACTGTTTCGCCTAAAGAAAGTTGGGTGTAGATTTTTGCTCTTCTTATTAAAATGAGACCCCCGGCTTACCAAAAAGTGCTTAAATGCAGATCGCTTTTAAGGTTAATTCCGATAATTAGCTGTGATAGTGTGCATTGTTTAGCAACGGATTCGGAAACCCTCCGCGCTTTTGCGCATGCGCCGAGCGGAGTTATTTTCGATTAAAATTTCTATATATCGAGAAAAATTCTTCGCATAAAAAACTATGTACACCCACTTCTTATGGAGTGTGAAAGGGGACGTGATCATTACTGACCAAAACTCAAAGATGAGACTGTGGACTGTAACTTAAATTTATTATCACTAAACATAAAATCTCTGTAACAAGTGCAAGTGCCTTAGCTCAAAAGAGCCTCACACAACGTGCGCTGTTCACACTCATACTGATACTGAAAATGAAGACACAAGCCGGACACAAAAAAACACCGCTAGAGGGCGTAACAAATACTATGATTATTTTTTAGCAACGGATTCGGAAACCTTCCGCGCTTTTGCGCATGCGCAGGGCGGAGTTATTTTCACCAAAATAGGGGAAAAGTGAAGAATGGAAGGGTGATGCTTACATTTTAGTGAGCGTGATCTAACAAAGAACTCCGGAAATGCGCTCATGTGACTCATTGCCTGACACCCCTTTCCGCTGTAAAATCGTCCAAAAGTGGTAGTCTCGGAATCCGTTGCTGAACAGTAGCTATGAAAAAGTAACATCCTTTCTAAATGATGTATGGGGAATATTCGAGAGAGTTCTTTTCGATATACAAAATAGGTTGAGTTCGAAATTTAACAGCAAGGAAATGGTTCGATTTTTCTATTCTACAAAAGCATGTTTGGCACAGTGATACAACTTATTTTAAAATTCTTTCAGCTACTACAGTAGACCTACAGTTATCCAAATTAAACGGGGATCGGGCCGATTCGGATATGCTAAAATTGGGATAAGTGGATAAAGCATAGGAGAAATTTAACTTTTAATTCTTGAAATTAAATTTAACAAATATAAACTACTGAAAGAAGATCCCATCCGGAAAACAATAAATTAAATTCAATGAATAAAATTATTTACACCGTACTTGTATTAAATATACGTTCCAGTTATTACCTTGAAGAATTTTTAAAAAATAACAAAATTAGAATGTCGGATCCAGAAATTCTAGTTTTAATTTTTTTAAACGTTTTTAGGGAAAACTGACTGCATTAAAAAAAAAATTCTCAAAATTAATTAAATCAAAACAAATTTCATTAGAACGGCAATTGTTTATTCTACCCGATGGTGCATCGCGTTTCTTTCTGCGATCATCATAAACAATATTACAGGCAAATACGTCTGAAAAATCATCCAAAACAACAGAAAATATTAAATACAAACTTTCTATATTAAATTCTAAAATTCCGGCTTCGAGGTGCATTGAATGACTGTTACGACTACCTGTGTGCCAAATTTCATAGCTGCAAGTGCGATAGATTTGTATGGACACCACACACAAGCACTTCCTTTTATAAGTATCAATGGTGTTCGACTCTGAGCCTTAGCCACTACGACATCTCTTTAAATAAGATAAATTCAATTTATATAATTTTTTTTTTACATTTTAATCTTAAAACAGCACATATTAAAAGATATTTTAAAAATCTCCTTTTTACGTTTACAATATTTAGTATCCTATCACAACAACTAACTCATGAAAACTCTTAGGAATTACTTCATTCGTTTCGTAGCTAACTTTTATTTGAACAAAGTAATAAACCAAAATTCCTTTTCTTCTGTCAAATTCGAACTCTTCAACTATGTCGCAAACGATACAGGCTTCGACAAACACTTCAAGAAACTTAAAACTGCCTTGAAAATAAACATAAAACAAATTCTTTTTATGAAAAAATTCCCCAGATCCAATAAATACTAAGATTCTTTTCGTTAGAACCATGATACTAATAAAACTAAAAGAGGGGAAAGGAAGAATTTTTTCCCCCAAGACGTGCCATCCCTCCATTTCCAGTCTCATAAATAACGCAACCATATGCAGAGGGAAACCACTTAAAGATGCTGCCTGGAACCTTTCAAGTGTCGAGTATCGACTCGAGTGGTCGCAAATTTAGGCAAGTGCCAGTGCCTGTCGTCGCAGCAATTTCGTGCATTATCGGGAGGGAAACTTTTCAAAGATGGCACTTGATGCATCATCACCGGCTCGATGTATTCACCGAGAATTCTCTTTTTGAGAAAATGATAATGTTGACGTCCATTCAATATTTTGTGCTTTCGTTCGCATAACTTTAAATTCCGGGTTATTTATAGCTCTTGTTATTTCGATAAATTCGGGTTTTCACAAATCTTTGCTTTACGAATATGAACTTCAGCACAACGACTCGCAAATCTAATATTATTACTTTACATTTATTTTAAGGACTGATAATTTTCGAATTATTTTCGCAAAAAATTTATCCGAATTTTATTTACCCATTCCCCCCAAATCAAACATTTTCTTCCTTAAATGGTGGCAATGTACTTCGCTGGCATGAAATCAGTTCTAAGATATGTTTATAAGATTTTGACAAAGGAAAACTCTAATAATTAATTACAGTAGAACCCCGCTAATCCGAAATTCCGGTTAATCCGAACCGATTTTATTTTCGAAAATTATATGTAATTGAAAAGATCGCATGAAAAGATTGAAATATACATACTAAAAACAAAAAAGTACTTTTTCAGCAATTTTGAGTTCGCCGTAAGATAAGGCCACTTCATACAGGAGCACATCCATTATTCGAATGAAAAGGAGAGACATATTATCTTTCTATTGCTCTTGAATAAAAGAATTCAGGAGATAGTAGTACTGAGTACTTATAACTTACATTTATTTAGCACACATCTTTTTTCTTTTCTATTTTTATCGGGATTTCGGGTAATCCGAATTTTTTGTAATCCGAACAGGCACTGGTCCCAATCAGTTCGGATTAGCGGTGTTCTACTGTAGTTCTAATGAGAATGTAGATGAGTATTCTGCAAGAAAAGTCAAATTGTAATATATTAAAAACAACTAAGGCTAAGCGCATACAGGCAATTCCTTCCGCAACTAAACAGTTTAGTCGGGTTGCCTGCACAACGCGATTTCACGGCGACTAAACTGTTTAGTTGCGATGGGTGCGCATACATGCGATTTTTAATCTCTTTCGATTCTCCATTTTTGGATGCTCTGGCTGTCTTTTCACGCACTGCGCACGCGCTGGGAGCTCCAAAATGATTTTTTTTATAGTGATACAATTTAGTTTTTCTCAAATTCATTTTCAGCTAACACCCTCTCACGAAGCTATCATTTCAATGATTAGACTGAATGGTGAACTTTCGTTTTCATTGATTTCTTTCTTTATCAAATGCTTTAACGATCATTACTAGTAATAGGCGAGTTCTGTACATAAGCCTATAATTCGAATTTATTAGGTTAATTTTAGGTCAAAACTGAAATCGTGCTCATTTCTGAATTGTTTTCGTTAGTTAAATACGTCCGTATCTTTTAAGTGCCAGCGAATTATCTTTAAGGCCTATAATTAACTCAAGAACTCGATCTTAGCTCCTGTTCTATGTATTTAATTAAAAAATAATTACTCAATTTTTGCACTCTAGGTGCTGTACATATATTTCTTTATTTAAATTGCTTTTTTATTTATTGGAATAACTAATATTGCTTTATACATCGAAATTATTTACTGTTTATTAATTAATTACGTAATATTCATTAAAACTTTAAAATGAATCTTTATCTCTTGTGTTTGTTTTTAAACCCAATGTTTCTTAATTCGAACTTTTGGATACATCTAATTTTCATTGTGGATCCCTCAGTTTCAAATTAACCAAATTCGAATTTGATATCAATATTCAATTTAAAAATAGTTCGCGGAACAATTTATCAAAGTACATCAGTTTTTTCAGAGTACAGTAGCCGACTACTACTCTACTGATAATAAAGGAGAATGTGTGTGTGTCTTGGCGCTCACTAAATTTGGCACAAACATACTTTGGAGGGTGGGAATGTGCACCTCGGAGCCCTTTTTAAAAAATTTTAATTAGAATTTTAATTAAATATTAAGCGAAATTTTGGCGTTTTTCCTTTATAACTTCCGAAAATATTACAGCATAACGCCATCTTGAAAGTGCAAAAAATTACCTTTTCAATGATATCAATTAAGTTGCCGTACAATATTTTCTCTAATTTTAATGAATTTAAAAAAATATTTTTTGGTATAATTTACAACAATACTTTTCATTGTTGCAACGCAATTCAAACCGTTTTCATTGTTTAAACAAACATTTAATTGCGTGTTCCTCCATCATTGTTGAAAGATAAGGCAATATCTTAATGTTTAGTGCTATGTTTTAATCAGCACATTTTCATCCAGTTAATATGAGGCTGGAAGTAAAATGTACCGCGCCATTTTAAAGTTAAAATCTAATATATATTTTGCAAGAGGAATAAGAGTGAAGTTGATGCCAACAATGTGCAGTTTGATGTTGCATGACACAACCAGTCACTTGACTCTATTAGGGACGTTCATGCAGACAATGAACAGAACAGGTGTAAATCTACTGAAAGAACATGGATTAAATGTCTATCACAATTTGAAATTGTTAAGGGAACCATGTATATTAAATTATGCATAAGAGATTCCATTGAAATTATATTCCCGGTGAGCAAGCTAGTCGCCGAAGATGGCTAGTACACAATGAATACGAAAAACATAGAATGCGACACGATTCTAAATATCACTAGCTCATTCCAAAAAGCGCACATCACTATAATTAAAATATTTTGTCTATTATTGAAGTATATTGAGTAAATAAATGTTTCATATTTAACAAATGTTAAAAAAAATGTTTCATAGTTTTCAAATGTTTATAGCACAGGTCACATGAGTTAGATTAAGTTTGCCCAAGTGACAGCTTCTCTTGTGACTCAAAATTTTTTTTCACTCAAATTTTGAAACGTAAAATGACTACGTTTTCATTGAAGTCTTTTAAAAAGTCATATTCAATGATATCTGATTCATCGCTTAGTTGAGAAAAAGGGATGTTGACAAAGAGAGATAAATAATATAAAGGATAAAATTAAAACTACTGATTTCAAAGCATCTGAAATATCAACTAAGAAAATACCAATTGAGCTAATTAAAATTATGTAATAAAACACATGCATTATTAATAAAAATGGAGTAACAATCATTAAAAGTATGCAAATTTATTATTTATTTTAAAAGTAATAACTGATAATAAATATAGCGCACGCCTTCTTTCTATACACTCAATCAATAATTCCATATCAATCCTAATAATCTCAGCCATTTTTAGAGCTAAATTATTTTAAGAATAGCGCACGCGCTTCTTTAAAACGCCCCGTCTAGTTAACGCGCCAATTTCTGAGCTTGCTTTGTGACCTTCACCCCTTGAATGAACAGAGCAGAGCAACTGTTTAGTTGAATGTATGCGCGCTCCAGTAGAAACCCATGTACTTTACGATAGTTGTGCGATTCTTTAATCAAAAGACGATCGCTGTGGTTTTACGACTGTTTAGTTGCCGAACTATGAAGTTGCATGTATGCGCACTCTAACTTGAGCCCATGGTCTTTTAACATGCAACTAAACTGTTGCCCGATTAATAATTGCATGTATGCGCATAGCCTAATAGATGCAGATAGCATGCGTATCAATTAGATATTAACGGAGGGTTAAATTTCTGGTACACGAAGTGTATAAGAAGTATTGTAATCGTCAAAATAAACAACCTTGAGATTTCGATAAATTTCCACATTTTATGTCTGTATGAGTTCGAAAAATGCATTTTTTGACTTATGTCTCTGTGTGCGTCTATGCGTGTTTTTATATGCTCGGGAGTGTTATATGGCCGGATTATCAAATAGACGAAGTAGACAACCGCCTAGGGACTACGCAACTTTTTTTTGCGGAGTGGGCTTCGAGACCTCATGATTTTTTTGCATTATTTTCAAAGTAATTTAATTTTGTGCTTTTATTTAATTTACAAGACTAGTGTATTAGAACTTATTAAAATTAAAATCAAGGATGGACTACATTAATTTGTAACAAAAACTCTAAACAAATTTGAAAATTAATTTATTTTGCAATTCTTCATCTAAAAATATTGTATGTATCGCAACATATTCCATGACAGATATCGTCATCGAAGTAAACGCCATCTATTGGATGTAAAAGGAAATTCATCAGTGCCGCTTTGGAAAAGTGTTGTTATTCAAGTGTATTGATGAAACTTATTGAAAACAAACATCATTTACCTAAGCAAAAAAAAAAAAAAAAAAACTCAGAGTAACAGTTTAAAAAAATTATCTTTATTTAAAATTTCTCTCTGTATTTCAATAATTGATAAAAAAAAGTTTTGTTTAATATGAGATGCTTTATTAATTTCAATGAAATATATTAACCAAGACGTTTCACTAAAATTATTTTCATTTACTAGTATTACAAAATTGAAAGAAAAACCATTTTTACATATTTGCGACTCCAAAATTATGCTATGGAATATGTTCTGTAGGAACTCGTAATTTAAAAAGTCTTGCTCTAACGCGGCTAGTGGGCCCAGCAACGATCTACCTTATGCGTAGATCAGAAACTGTTGTAAGATTTTGAAATCTAGCCAAATTTGTATATTTAAACAATTGTAATATTCCAACTATTTAATATTAATGCGGCATAAGTCATTTCTTATTATTTAAATAAGAATGAATGTTGCATATTTTCATTTCTTGTATTAAAAATTTAAAAAATGCGGGTTTTACACGTTTTGTTCTTAGCATTATTGCGCGCAAGGTGACTTTTCGTACTGAATCGAAGACGCTCTACAATTTTGTAATTGATTTTTTCCGTCATTTTGTACCGTTTTCGCGATGGGAACGCTAACTCCGTTGTTTTCCGCCAGGTGGCGCTGTAACCGATCTCACCGTGTAGCGCATGGTCACTTTACTATACCTAGACACCAAGTTTGTGGCAATAGTTGTCGCCGTTCTCAAGTTAATGTAGGGTAGAAGGACTTTAGTGGACACCCTGTATAGCCCCCTTGCCCCTGGTCATTATACGTATATAGTACAGTGAAACCTCTCTACAGGAGCCACCCTCCTTTCCAAGGAAAAATGACTGTTCAGAGGGGTGGCCGCTTTAAAGTAGTGCTATGTTTGTAAGTACAAAATATGTATTTAAACAAGCCCCAATTCATTATTTCTGACAATGTGAATTTTAAAAATAACCTAAAGATAAAAGGACGTTATTCGAAAAATTTCTGATTTTTTATATTACAGTAGAACCCCGCTAATCCGAAATTTCGGTTAATCCGAACCGATTTTATTTTCAAAAATTATATGTAATTGAAAAGATTACCTGAAAAGATTTAAATATACACACTAAAAACAAAAAAGTACTCTTTCTGCATGTATAATTTTGTACACATTGAAGAAACTAAAGCAATTCGCCGTAAGATAAGGTCACTTCATACAGGAGCACATCCATTATTCTAATGAAAAGGGGAGACATATTCTCTTTCTATTGCTTTTGAATAAAAGAATTCAAGAGATAGTAATACTGAGTACTTATAATTTACATTTTTTTTAAGCACACATCTTTTTCTTTTCTATTTTTATCGGAATTTCGGGTAATCCGAATTTTTTGTAATCCGAACAGGCACCGTTCCCAATTAGTTCGGATTAGCGGAGTTCTGCTGTATTTTATTTATTTATTTTATTTTTGAAAAAACAAAAGATACAACTTGCATTTGTTTATATATTTTAGTGTTTTCGGAGGTAACTGCTTTTCAATTTTGTTTTCAGTTGGAAAATTTAATCTCTAATCGATTCGTTTGGTATTTGTTGAGAAATGGACATTGATACAATTTATATTTCATAAAATCTGCTGAGCTGAAAATTTCATTTGCCGATGGTCGCAACTCATGTCGGCAGCTTCTTGGCCAGAACCGAGACAGCGCCTCAGAGGCATAAATGAATTCTTAAACGCCTTATCCCAGTAGAGTCCGAAGCTTACTTTTCTCTCATAGAGAAAGCCTCTACATAGAGTTCGGCCCTTGCATAGAGAAGGGGCAGATTATTTTTGATCCGATGCCCAGTATTGTTTTTGCTTTTTTCTTCCCTTTTCTTTTAATAAAGGATCCAAGGTCAGAGAGACGAAAGGAATGGACTTCATATAGGTTGAACGGGCGAACACCCCCGCTGAGAGGGGTTTGAGTGGCAGTTCCAAGAGGTTATTTTAAAATTATGTATATGGGCCAAAAAGTCCGTGCGCAACAAAAAGGTAGGGATGGGGAAAACCTACCGGTTTTAACCGAAAATTGTTTTTTATGTCCCGGTTTTAACCGGTTATTTTTTAAAAATCCAATAACTGGGTAAAATTACCGAATCGGAAGATAGGCTCGATTTTAGGTTCTATTAGACTAAGGTTACCAAGTTATGAAGTTTTGAATTTCATCATCTTAGACCAATCAACGACAACGGCTTCCTCGAAGCATCTGTTGGTTGGCGGATTACTGAAAGAGTCTCCATGAACAGATAAATATTGGCCAATGGATTGATTTCCTGTTAAAACAATATTAATAAAAACTCTCTCCAAATGGCGTTTGCTTATTTATAAAAAAAAAGCCCCGAAAAACCGGTTATTTTGAGAGGTTATAATCCCCAGGTTACATTGGAAGTTAAAAAAAAAACCTAAATAACCGAAAACCGGTTATTTTCACGATAACCGCCATCTCTACAAAAAAAGCTGCTGAGAGGGGCGGTTGATTGGACAACTTTCTTTGTATTGTAGAGGGACGAGACTCGTGTTTATATGGAATGCCGCTGTGGAAGAATTAATTCTATTTCAGGAATCATTTTTATTAGATGGCTAAGTTCCACGACACAGTACATTAAAAGGTACAAGACGCAAGACAGAGAACAACAACACAACACAAGTACACAGAAGAAGAAGAGAGAGAGGCATCATGGGAAAAACCCGGATGGCTCTAGTAGCGCCACCTACCATAAAAAGGAGAAGGCAGTGAATTGTAACCGCTACAGTATTAAAATTCCTCTTAACATGTATTTTATTAAAAAAATGATGTAACATTTGAACAATTAACTAATAAAATACTTCCAATGCAGTTGTTTTATGAATAATTGATGATTAAATAAATTCTCTTTTCCGTTATACCAAAAATTATTGACTAAGTCCCTTTTACTTTACCCAAGTTAATCATTAAAGTATGTCATTTATCAATGGTGTATAAAAGATCAATTTCTTTTAGAGAATGACCGAACTTACATTAAATCTTTTTAATGCTTCACTTTGAATTTAGTGATATTAAAAATATTGGCGAAACTATTAAGGAAAATAAATGCGCTCGTTTATATTAAAATTCAGCCAGTTTTCTAACTTAAGGTAAATCACTTGATTCATCACTTGCGGCACTTTTTTTTTTACACTAATATTATCAGCAAAAATTATAACGAGAAAATATACATTTTTCTCAAAGCAGGTCATTTAACTTAATGAAAGCTCAAAATGCTCCTTACGTTGATAATTATGGATATTAAATTTCTCATTAAATTCTAATCGTCTGACGATGAAGTAATTAGAATTTTGAATTATGTAGAATGTTTTGTGAAATTAGTGGCTGAAACGTAAAATGAATTTACAGCTAAGTTTGAAATAATTTGGTGTTATGAAGGAATGATGATTAACTTGGAAATTATAGTAAAATGATTTAATTCTTTATAACTAATAAATTGATTATATATACAGAGGACGACAGTTTTAATGTTCTTAACAAAGGTTATTCTTCGTTAACCAATCATCGAATTTTTGGTGCTTTTTTATTTTACGAATTTTGTCATGTTTCTGAAGATGGAATTTGCAATCGATTTTTAACTCGCTTCTGGATAAACTTCTGGATTCTGAAATTATATAAATTTGTGTGTTTTCGATGACAATACACACAATCTGATATTTTAATATTTTCAAATTCAGTTATCAATTAATTATTAGTAAGAGAGGCACCATCTATACGTTAATTGTAGAAAAATTACAGAATTCCATAACATTTATAATAATGAAGTATAAAATAATAGTGAAAACTAAAAGGTAAAAAATAATAAATATAACCGGAAAAGTATTTAAAAAGTAAGACAACTTTTAAAAACTTTTTTCATTGATTTCTAAATTTTGCACGTTTTTGTTATTTTAAATGGAAAAATATCCGTCTTAAAAAATCTAAAGTGCTTTCTAGGCAAAAGGATAGTTGTCAGTTTTCTCTCAGAATACAAAAGAGTTTTTCTCTCGTTCTGGAATATATCCATGGATCCAGAAACAGCTTTTCTCTCTCAGACGAAACCCATTTGGTTCTTTTTTTTAAACATAATATGAAGTTTCATACTAGTTATATTTTCTGATGTGGAGGATATTTCAATATCTAGGTTTCTTCTAACACATGACCGTATTATGGTTACGTAAGGGATGGTACAAATACGGTAAATATCATTTTCAAGAAATGTTGTCTACGTGAGAGCTTGTAGACCGTAATATACCAGTCAATGGAATCTTAAGTGGAAATATTGTTTATGGAACAAATACATGGCTAGCTTATAAGGCTAGTTAAATGCATCCTTATAAGCATTTGGTGCGCAACTTTCTGTATAGTAGTTTGAATAAGCCTTTTGGTATTTGTTACAAAACCTTCATCGTATAGTAGTTTGAATCACAACCCCTTCCAATGGTGTTTATTGGGTTCTGCATGTTTTCTGCTGCATTTTGGAAATCTATACTCATAAAAGGCAAAGTTTGTGTGCGAGTGTGTGTTTCCGCGATGCCCAGACAAACCTATCGCACTTACAGCCATGGAATTTGGCACGAAGGTAGTCTTAATGGTGACAGAATGCACTTCGAAGTCGGAATTTTAAAATTTAATCTAGGAAATATTTTATTTAATGTTTTGTGTTGTTTTGGGTCATTTTCGGTACGTTTACGGCTGTAGTATCTTTTCTAATGATAGTTGAAAAACAATCGACGTACCATTGGATAGAACAAACAATTTTCTTTCTAATGAAATTTGTTTTGAGCTTCAAACGTAATTTACTGAATTTTGAGAAATTTTTTAAAAAGTCAGTTTTGGCGACAAAATTTTGTTTTCGTATTTAAATTTAATGCATCCCCCGTTGTAATAACATTATTTCTTTCATTTGTTTTGAGGTAATGAATGGAATATTCCCCCCCCCCGATTTAAAACAAGAATGGTTCAAATATCTTTTGTGGTTGAATATTAATTAACTTTTTTCTGAAGTGTTGAAATATTTTCCCTCCATTTTTTCCCTCCTTGATTCTTCGTAACCAAAGTCGCGGTGTTCTATTTCCAGCATGCATTTCGTCGACACCACGTGACGTCGTACCGAGTCGTCACGCCGACAGATTATGGTTATCTTCAGTAGCAAAGAAATATTATATAATATTTGCACAATGTTATACAATATTATAAACACCGAGGAACACTGAATACCGCAACAAAGTATTGTATCTATCAGCATTTCCGAGATGCTAAATTTGCACAAAATAATGTAAAACAATGTTTTTTTTATAAACATCTTCATTTTAACTCAGGATATCACTCGATTGGAGGTTTTATTTAAAAAAACTCCACGGCAACAATTATTCTTTAAGATGCTGTATATTATATCATACTATACAATGTATGCAATATTTTCATTTCTGCATTTATCGACGTTATTCAGTACTTTAAGGTGAAGTTATTCTTACCGTCAATAGATGGCAGCATGATCATACTGTAACACAATATTTATCAACGTTGAATCATATGTCCGAAAAAATATTAAAAAGAAAAAATTATTAAAAAAATATTCGGAATTAATTGCGAATATGCATGAAATTTCGTAGAGATTCGAACTCTGTAACTACATTTTATTATCATCATTTACGCTTTTTGCTGCAAGTCTCGCTGGTCCAGTGGTAAGGTGCCGGTTTGGTAAGCAAAAAGTCCCGGGTTCAAAGTTCGCTGTAAGTAGAGGTGCTCAAAAAATAGAGTGTTACCCAGAAGATTAGGAATTAAGTGATTAATATTTTTCCATGCTTCTAAAATGTATTTTTTAAATATTCAGTATATTGTTATATTATTCAATATTATATAATATTATTCATTATAGTACACTATTATTCATAATATTATACAGTATTATATGACATTATCCAATATTATGGAAAAAACATTGTACAATATTGAAAAGTCATACGTTTTACACTGTTTCAACATTGGAAAAAATTTGTACAATATTACTTTTGCGAATTTTATGATATTAGACAATATTATGTGCTACTTGGGATGTGGTGTGAAAATCTAGAGACGGAACTGTCGGTTCAGGTATTGTCTTCGTCTTGTGATGACAGATAAAAATGAGAAGATCGGTCACAAAATAGTTCCCAGTAGCACAAAGATATTGCACCATATTGTGCGATATTGAACAATATTCGCAATATTGTATAATATTGTAGAATATCATATAATCTTAATTTAAATAATAGTCATTGTTGCTATGTATGTGGCTATATTACACATCTCCTCCTAAACCAATGGACTATTTTGAACCAAATTTTGCACATTATTATTCAAGACAAGGGAAAGACACTTATGAAGTTTTCAAACTCCAAAAGTTAATTAAACAATCAGTTAATTAGAAATTAACCGAAACCGTTTTTCCACCGTAACTTCGGAGCAAATTGTCCGACAAAAAATATTTTTATACCATCTTAAAGTTCAGAATTTGACCTTTTCAATGATACCAATTTTATTTCTGTGATATTTTTTCTTCAATTTTTATTAATTTTTTAAAGTTTAATAATTGTTAATTATGTGCAAACGATTTTGAAATAACGCAAATTTATAGCTACTCAGTTGCTAAGCAGCGGTTAGACTTTGAACTAATTTACCTTTATTTCTGAAATTTTTGCTTATTTTTAAAATATATTTTATATAAGAAGAGAGTCAACCGTCAACTTTTAAAAGCTCCAAACCTTATTAAAATTTCAGTTAATTGGAAATTAAGAAAGATTTTGGCATTTTTCGTGATATTTTTCGAAAATATGTATTACGTCACAAAAACTATTTTTACACATAATAAAAGTTTAAAAAATTAGTTTTTTCGTGACAAAACTTTCATTTCCGTTCAATTCATTACACTCATTTTAAATAAATTTTCAAAAATTAAATCGTGTATAAAATTTACAAATTATAACACTTTTTTTATTGGTGAAGAACAAAAATAAATAAGAACTGTTGCTATATCACATTAGAAGAATTTTGCATGAAGACGATTTTTTTTTTCATATTTATTCTAACGCTTTTTCTCAATGAAAAATTTACTATGTAATTGTCCCCAAACATCCGTTAAATAATTTCTTCTACTACATTCTATACTTCAAAAAATTTCTGAACAAAATTTGAAGTACCTATGCAATAAATACTAATAACTTATGGAGAAAATTAGCTATCGGCGGTTTTTAAAAATCGTCTGGTTCAACGGATATTCTAATTTTAATTAAAAAAACATTTCAGACGATAAAGGAATTTTGGGTATTGTAATTTTCTATACAAAAGTATTTTTTTTTACGTAAAAAATATTATATATGAAAGCATTTTAATCCCGAGCAACGCCGGGCATAACAGCTATATTATATAATATTATACAATATTGTGCAACATGTTGTGCTACTTGGGGTCCTCGTGTAACTTGTGAACGGGATGCTGATCAAGCTAAGCTAAACTAGTAGTTTTATTTGTGAAATAGGAACAAAAATACTTCTCATCTTTATGTTATGAGTTAAACAGCTAAATCAAAAATTACGGAAATCAACTGTAACATTTTAGACTTGCAGGATTGTCTAGTCTGCATGCAAATCCTAATTGCGCAATCCTGCGTGTGGTTTATCCTTCCTGAATAATGTGCACCAATTGAAACCGAAAAACATGGTATGATGGTCATATTTTGTAATTAAATTCATTAAACCCTTCCTTAATTATGAAAAAATGTGCATGAAATGACCGACGTTCTCACTTAATGTTTACAAGAATGAAATGCGACTGACTAACAAAATTTCGCTATGACTTATACCCAGTAGTTCTAACGAGAAACAATATGTGATAATGATCTGTGATATTTACACACGTAATAAAAGTGGATACAGTAGTGCCAGATTCAATACTGTTGTGTAGAGTTTTCTTTGGATTAGGAATTTCTCAAAATTAATTAAACTCCGATATAAATTGCTATATTCTAGTTTCATTAAAAATTTTTAACTATTGAAATTATTTAAAAGCTTTGTAAAATACGAAATTAAAGGCAAAAATGAATATCAGATAAAAGTCATTTTTTTCAACTTCAAGCTGGGAGAGTCGTCTAGAGAGGGTCATTCACTTTTTTCATCTTGGGGGGTTTTTTGCGCCTATTACTCCCCGACAGTGTGCAGTGTGTCCCGCTCCCTAAAAAAATACTTTTATCTGATATTCATTTTCGCCTTTAATTTCGTATTTTACAAAGCTTTTAAATAATATTAACAGTCGAAATTTTTTAAAGCAACTAGAATATAACAATTTATATCAGAGTTTAATTAATAATCGAAAGAAAACTCTGCATAACAATATACTAAAATTTAAAATTAAATGAATCATTATCATATTCAAAAGCAACTTTAGTCACGGGACGAGTGCAGCTCGTCATTGTACGGTAAGGCATGAAAAACCAGTGATGAGCTAGACTCGTCATTTTACCACAGGAGGTTAAGGAAATATGAAAGACAAGCCATATCATTCCTTCCCTTTCAGATTTTACGTCATTACTCTGCGTTCGTATATCCCCCCTTCCCAACCAAAAATAAGAATCGCCATTTCAACTTGCTACGCAGTTACAAAATAATTCAACAAAGAACAATACTTAATCGAACAAAGACCACAACAGAATATATTTTTAATATCCATTAACAACACAAATCGGCAATGCCTGCAACCGAAATCGATCTTAAATACTTAAAAGGCAAGCACACAATGAAATCTTTTGGTAGACGCAAGTAATGAACAAACAACCGGAAATGAAAGAAACCTGCAAATGCTTTTCTCAAAGGAAAGGGCACCATTTCGACACAAAGTAGCATTTGTCAAGACTTCCTCCAAAAACAATACGCATTTCACAACCCTCTGCCCTTGAAAGTTTTTACGAATAAACACAAGGGGTTGTGCAGTGCCCAAGGTGACACGTCCCAATTCGTAATATGTCCTACCACAATCACGAATACAACCTCATAATCTCCGTTTATGATCTTAATCTTAAGTGGTAACTAATGGGTGTTCTTTTTTATGGGGGGGGGCACAATTATGTATATGCTTCACCGGATGAAGTATTGTGGTACAGAGGGTAACTAACAATGGAGACGGCGGGAGATAAGGCGTTTTGGCATGTTGGGAAACAAAGATCTTGTGAGAACTTGAAAAAAACACACTGAGATATTTAATTAGCCGATGTCAAGTGTTTAAGTCACCGGTGATTAGTATTACCCTTCGTCTGTGACCTTGCGTGAGAGATTTGCTGTTGTTTGGAAATGTTAACAACGACAATCGTTTTATTATAAGGATAATTTCCATCTATTTTCTTTTGGGAGAAAGTTAAAAAGTAGACAGGACGTTATGAAATAGGTACGAGACATGGTTAGAAACTAGGTGTAATCATGTTAACGGAAAGATGAATGTATGCGAAAAAGTATGAAAATAAAAATATAATTTGATTTGCTAAATTAAAGTCATGTTTTGAAATAATAGGGAGACTTTACACGCACTAAGAGTTAAGAAGGTTTGTTTATGAAGATCAAGTTTTTACGATATTATTTGAACTTTAAAAGAAAGAACTTATAAATGAACAAAACAATCATGAGATTTTTATCATGATGAAGTTTACTTAAAAATACTACAATTATTACATTATTGAAATATTAATAATAATTGCATAGAAATTGCATTTAAAAATACACTTATTTTTTCACGTTTTTGTATTAAAACATGATTTCTTGTAAGTTTGTAGTTTTGCAATCGATTTTCACTCACTTTCTGATGTGCTGTAGTTTTGTAATTTTGTACTCT
Source organism: Araneus ventricosus (assembly GCA_013235015.1). Classification (NCBI taxonomy): domain Eukaryota; kingdom Metazoa; phylum Arthropoda; class Arachnida; order Araneae; family Araneidae; genus Araneus; species Araneus ventricosus. The sequence continues at coordinate 49,135 of BGPR01009125.1, forward strand.
TACGTGTTCTTGATGAAAATACACTAAAATTTCGAATTAATTTAATCAAATTTCGCTTTTACGTTAGTGGCGTCACCGGATAGCGAAGTGAGGAAAAATTATTTAAAGATTCCATTCTGTAAATAAAATAATTTTAGGGGCATTACAATTGTCGTTTCACTAATCATTCATTTCCAGTTGAAGCGGAAGATGAAAGGCCCCAAGCGTAACAGCTTGCAAAAACACTCACAATCGATCCAATTAAAATAAAAAAATAACTTTTTAGCACGCTAATAAAAGAACATTTTTAAAAAATATTTATTAAATTTATTGTAAGGATAATTTTTCTTCCCCTTCTTTTAGTAGAAAGTTTTAAAAAAAGTAGACAGGACAATATGAACTAGGTGTAATCACGAGAGCGAAATAAGTTTATAGGTGAGAAAATATGAAAAGCTAGTTTGATTGATTAATTAAATTAGCATCCCTTTCTGAAGTAACAGGGGAACTGTACATGTAATAGTAGTTAAGAACTTTTGCTTTGAAAATTATACTTTTTGTTTTTTGGACGTAAAATTTTCGATTCTTAGCGTATAATCTACGTAATCATTTAATTTTTATGTTTGATTTCAAGCAAGGTGCTATATTAAAGCTTCCTTCTGAAGTTGCACTTAGCATAATTTCTTCACTCTGTCCTAAGGACCGCGGAGGTCTAGTGGTAAGGTCTCGATTTCGCTTGTGAAAATTATGCTTTTTGTATTTTTGGACGTAAAATTTGCGATTCTTAGCGTATAATCTGAGTAATCATTTAATTTTTTATGTTTGATTTCATGCGATGAGTTCAATTAAAGCTTCCTTTTGAAGTTGCATTTAGTAAAATTTCTTCACTCTGTCCTAAGGACCGTGGAGGTCTAGTGGTAAGGTCTCGATTTTGCTTGTGAAAATTATACTTTTTGTATTTTGGACGTAAAATTTTCGATTCTTAGCGTATAATCTACGTAATCATTTAATTTTTTATGTTTGATTTCATGCGATGAGCTAAATTAAAGCTTCCTTTTGAAGGTGCACTTAGCAAAATTTCTTCACTCTGTATTAAGGACCGCGGTGGTCTAAAGGTCTCGGCTTCGGAGCGCTCCGGGTTCGAAACCCGATTCCACTGAAGTTTCGCCGTGCTTGTGGGTCTGTTGCACGCTAAATCATACATAGGGGGCCAAACGTCCTCCCGCTGGTTTGGTGAGGGTGTTCCAGCTTAGGTGTCGTCCTCGTCATCTGACCGCGGTTCAAACTTACGATGTCCTTCCCAACATAGCCCTCGAGTTGCTTCTAAACAGGACGTTAATATAACTTAACTAAACTAAAATCACTCTGAACCAAGGTAAAGTGGCGAGTACAACAACAAGGACGGTATCTGAAAATTTCCCAATTTTTCTGTCGCATATCTATCGGACTTCTTTTTCGAGACAAACTATCAAAACTTTCTTTTCTATTGAAAGAACTTAAACATAATAAGCGAAAAATGCACGTTTTGTTAAAAAAAGTTATCAAATTTCGTAGATATTCCCGACAGAATACCTCCAGTTACATTCGAAATTCAACACAAACAAGAACTGTCTCGATCTAGACACCAAATAATTCAGAAGTTTCATATATGTCATCTCCCGAAAACGCAGCAGCATCTGTTTTCAAAAATATTCAAATTTTCCATAAACACACGGACATATTCAAATAACCACAAACAGACGGATAGGATACCGGCACCTTGGATGTCGTTTCCATTTTGGTACTTTTATGAAATGGAAAAAGTGTACCAAGAAACCATATCCAAACACTGCTAGCACATGTGCATATCCCCCCCCCCATTTTTTTTTTTCTTTACCTTTGTCGTGCTATTCGCAAACTCGGTGGTGAACTTATCGGTTTCCATTTTCAAGGAATATGAAATGTTTGAGATGGGAAGGAATATTTTCTTGATCAATTGAGATATGAGAAATAGGGGGACATGGCAAATAGGGGATTCACTTTTGTATTTCCTTTAAGGCAAAAGGGTACCTTTCTAGCTATAGAAATAATATTTACCAGAGGTCGCCCAGCGGTCGAAATTCGACCGTAATTCATTAAATTTTTAAGTTTGAACGTTATTGAGGTTCTTTTGTCAAAGAATATACCTCTATAATCATTGCAGATAATTTTTTTGAATTTTGTTCTATCACGTGAGCTACGAGCATGTACAAATACGTCATTATGCATTAATTTTCGAATTATTTGAAAAATACGAACGATAGGGAAAATGAGGCATAGCTTGGCTAAGTCATATTTAAAAAACAATAACGCGTTTTTTGACATTTCTTGGGGGTTTTTTTATTGCTATACTGGCCAGGTTTCGCCAAGGCTAAAGAGTTAATTTGCCTATTTTTTTCAAATTATAAAAAATTTAAATAAAAAATGAATACAAAAAATGAAATAAAGAATACGTGCTTCGTATTTTTTATATATTTTTTTATTGAAACAAAAAAACCGGGCAGTTAAAAAAATAAATGTCGTCCGACTGTTGGCCACAGATTTTTATGTCTTTGACATTCAGTATGAACGTAAACAATGAATGTTTAACTTAATTTAATGTATTAGTAATAGATACTATATATAAATTCCTTAGAGACAATCTCTACTCAGTGCGACTGTCTGACCACAGACTAATATGTGTTTGACATTGACAGATTTCAATCGTCCGAATTTTGTATTTCACTCCGAAGAGTTTTTTTTTAATAAATAATGTAAATAAACTCCCTCTTGGAGTGGATTTCACTGCGGTGGGATTAAATCAATTACCAATCATCCACTCCGCATTCACTCCAAATTCACTCCGCATTTACTCCTCTAATTTTTTACAGTGTATGAACGTAAACAATGAATGTTTTATTTTATTTAATGTATTTGTAACACATATTATACATAAATTTTATCTTTCTGCACTCCTTCTTCATATGAACTTTAACTTGCCAAATCTCACACTCCTCCGTGCGCGCAATGTGCTTAAGAAGGGGTACAGTTTTTCCTTCACGTATTAATATATAGATTATTCTAAAGTGAGTCATGGGTGTATGGTACCATCGTAGTGCAGTCGGCCCGGCTGAAAGAAAATAGTGTTTACCGGAAAATAATATATACATGAAAGGGATGTCCAATCCGCAGAGAAGGCGTTATCACAAAATAATCATAAAATATCAATTATACTTATGAAACACAATATTATAAAGATAACTTATAGTAACACCAGAGGGACTGTCCTAAATTTTATAGAGTTCAATAAATCCGGTGTAAAAACACCACACACTAAAATTCACCCATCTAGCTTGTTGCGTTTTAGTTTTACGCAATCATATACACACGAATGGACAAATCGACACAATAAACTCGTTGGCAATATGGTACAACATTTCATACATATCTTCTAATAATAGCACCAAAGATCAAATTTCCTTATCTGGTTGGTCCGTGCTGGAATTATAGTTTTCACATGCACACGGACGGATAGATAGAATTCCCGTACACGTATATCTTTTAATATTTGACAGAATTCTACAGTTTTGTGGTAAAGACCATATATCATATTTCATCCATTCCGTTTTTAGTAATCGTATTTTCGGACAGACATAATTAGATTTTTTCACTAGCTTCCGGGAGGTCTAAAAACGTCGAGATCCATGAAAATCTCGAGGTGAAATATTTTGGCGATTACAATACTTTATCTTTCTATACTTCGTATCTGGGAAAGTAAAAAGACTAGGACGCTTCGTTCGAGAACCTTCTTAGTGCCGTACTAGGTTTATGAATGCCAGCTTATACTCTAAGGTCTTCTCTTTCCGGCAGTCGATTGGTTTTATACATCACATATGATTGTTTCCATCCTTTAGTGTTGTAATTTTTCCTTTTAAACCCTTTTTATCAACATTCGTAACAAATATTTTAGAATCTATATTAGAGTTGCCCAGGCGTGGAAGCAACGCTCCCGTAGTTTGGTTTGGCTACCTGCCAGAGATTCCGCTCTGGGAGGAGTTAAAAATAACTCCGCCTCTTTGGTCAGTGTCATTAACGAACGCGCAAATCCGATTTCTGTTTTGGCGTCAAAGAAATCAGACAAGTTTTTTTTATTAAAGCAAAGAAAAAATAAAAATTAGTTATGGGATCGTAAATTTCACTTATTCATGCTGGATTGGTGCAAAGGTCAATAAAATGACATCATCTGTTTCATTTCTTTTTTATTTTCATTATACGCTCGGTAAAAGTAAACTAATTTATAAAAACAAAAGTTTATGGCAATTAATTCATGGCGTTTTTTATATATAAATTGAGCCGAGTAAAAGTTTTATTTCGTTTTTATTTATGCCGATTCACTACCCTCACTTCATGGATCAATTGGAAGTTAATGTAGAATACTTTCGTTTTTGTTAAAAGGGTTCTTTCTATATATTTTGCATTTGATATTTTTTCCTTAACCGTTCTTATTACTGAAAGGCTCCCTTTACTTAATGATTTGAATTAGGAGTACACGCTATTGCAAATATTTTCTTTCAGTATTTTTTTTATTTTGTATTTGGTAATTCCTTTTTTTTTCTGTTAGTGGATTTTGCAGTATTTTTACTCGGGCGAAACGAATAATTGTATTATTAAATGAAGGTTAGTGTCAATTGATTCATCAGTTCTGCTTTTCATGCTTTTTTAAAATTTCTTAAGCACTCTGCCAATGTACGTGAGATTTTCTACTATAACTTTCGTTAGTAAATCTGTAACAATGGGATATGTTTGGAGGGCTAAAAGCCCGTACGGCACAAATTTTCTAGTTAGAATTATAAATTTATATCCTATCATATGCCTGTACCTTCACTATACGTTTGGCGCAGCATGTTCAAATTTGGCTCTTGCGCCAATAAACTCCAAAACAACCAACCAGCCAACTTGTTCTCTTCAGTTTTCTTTCGTGTAAAAACAAATTATTAGAACTTTCTACAGTAGTGAAAGAACCAGTGGCGAATCCAGGATTCAAGTCGGGGGGGGGGGGCGGAGGTCATAAAAATTTTGTAATGTATGTATTGTAATGACGAATGTCAAACCTCATGGCTTATGTAAACCAAAACGCTTTAACTTTACAGACTTTCCTCACTTGATAATAAGAATCATAAAGAACACTACAATACTTTCGATAATTTAATAAAAAATACAATGAAATAACTAGCCAAAAAATGTTTTCGACCGCATCAACGCTACAAGTACAAGTGGGATGTCTAGAAAAGTAGGAAAATTTTCGTGCCTGGCAAGACAGATAGCAATGTTGTCACGATTTTATTATTATTTTTTTAATGAAAATTAAGAACAAACAGTTGTAGTGATTTTAAATAATATCAAGAATTTTGGTTTAGCTCGGGGGGCTGCAGCCCGATAGCCCCCCTGGATTCGCCACTGGAAAGAACGGTCGAAGATCATAAGCGAAAGCTGTACCTTATATAAAAAAATATCAATTTTCGTGGATATTCCAGAAAGTATATCTCCAGTTACATACGAAATTCAACACAAACAACAATCGTCTCGATTACCGACATCACATCATTCAGAAGTCTCATATCTGTCATATCCCGAAAACGCAGCAGCATCTGTTTTCAAAACTATTCAAATTTTCTGTAAATACACGGACATATTCAAATAACCACAAACAGATGGATAGAATACCGGCATCTTGGATTTCATTTCCATTTTGGTACTTCTATGAAATGGAAAAAGTGTACCAAGAAACCAAATCCAAACACTGCTGGCATGTGCATTTCCCCCCGCCCGGGGGGGTTTTTCTCTTTACCTTTGTCGTGCTATTCGCGAACTCCGTGGTGAACTTATCGGTTTCTGTTTTCAAGGAATATGAAATGTTTGAGATAGGAAGGAATATTTTCTTGATCAATCGGGATAGGAGAATATATGGGGGCATGGCAAATAGAGGATGTACTTTTGCATTTCCTTTAAGGCAAAAAGGTACCTTTCTAGGTATAAAAATAACATTTATTCTTCTAAAGGACGATTTTGGAGAACAGTAGGCACCACTCAAATGAAAACGGATGTTTTCGGAAAATAATATTCGCTTAAAAGAGATATTTCTTTGTGCCGGGAAAGTATTAACATAAGATAGCAAAAGAGTATACTTGTACCATATGGCACATTTTTTAGGGCCAGCTTCAGAGTATTCGGCGCAATGTTCGAAATTATTGTGGCGCGCCCCCTCTCCTTGTATCTTATCGTATATTGATACATATGTTAAAAGATTTAACTCTACTTATTAACTATACTGTTTAACTATAATTATTACCAATATAATAGCCCAGATTTGTCTCTCACCGATCCGGTAACGCTGTCACGTGGTTTGGTTACGTGCCAAACAGACTCAGAGAATCTGTCTACGCCTATAATTAAACACGCCCCTTTGTTCTCCGTCATTAACGAACGCGCAAATCCGATTTCTGTTATGGCGTCAAAGAACTCGGGCAGTTGTTTTTTTTATTCATGCTGGATCGGAATAAATTTCAATGAAATGACTTCATCTGTTTCATTTCTTTTTGCCTCGGTAAAGTTATTTATGAAAACGAAAGTTCGTGGCAATTGATTCATGGCGTTTTTTATATATAAATTGAGCCGCGTTAACAGTTTTATTTCTTTATTATTTTATTTCAGTATTTATTTATTTTGTATTTGGTAATGCATTTTTTTTCTGGTAGTGGATTTTGCCATATATTTACTCGGACGAAACGAAAGTAATTGTTAAAAGTAAGGTTATTATTAAATGAAGGTTAGTGTCAATTGCTTCATCAGTTCTGTTTTTCATGGGTTTTTTTTAAATTTCTTAAGCACTCTGCCAATGTAAATGAGATTTTCTACTATAACTTTCGTTAGTAAATCTGTGAAAATGGGATACCAGATATGTTTGGAGGGCTAAAAGCCCAGCTTAGACGGGCACAAATCTCCTCGTTAACTATAATAATTAAGATTCAACTGTAGTAAATGATAGAATTATAGCAAACGATTTACTATATACTAAAGATTTACTTTCGCTTCTATTTTGTTCTAGTCGGCAGCCATATAACGCGCTCGAATTCTCAAATTTATGATTAGGCATGCTAGACGCCCTGTGCCGCGACACAGGCTGCACACCCCTGGAGCCGGCCCTGAATTTTGTGTTTAGTTCCTTTCTACAGTGAAGAAAATCGAGTAAAGATTACAGACCTCTTTCCACTGACCGATTGGGCATGGAATTTTGAGACACATCTACAGTTTTGTGCTTAAATACTACATAAAATGTTCACATGCACACATATTGACAAACCGACAAATAGTCAAAAAGTCGTGGGATTTCGTCTAAAATTTCGTACATACCTAATCTACAGTTATGGTTACAAAATCATATGCTAACTATCATTTATCTAACTGAAATGTTTCTAACCTATGGTATTCGTACCCCCAGGGATACACTTTGAACTAAAAAGAGATACGCGGAGGTAATGTTAATCATGACGGAAAATGTAAAACATGCTAGATTGAAATGAAAAAAAAATAGTTATAGAATTTTGTTTCTCCAAGTTCAAGTGGAAATTGAAATTTATGCAAACCCGAAAACCTTCCGGGTGACATTACCGATGCTAAACCAATAAAACATGCAATAATCTTTCAGAAACACGGAACTTGTGGAAAGGGCATTCTCGTCTTAAGCTGCGTATACGCATGCGAGCAAAACAGTTCGCGAACTGCTTGCAGCGTGTCCGAGGAAATTATTTTCACAGCGAACACACTTCGATACATAGGAAAGCGGCGAGTACACTTCGAACGAACCAATCATCATTACCTTCGTCAGTCAGTGATAGAAGTGGGGGTTCTTTGAAAGTGTTAAGTGGAAGGGGTCTTTGGAAGTCCTTTCATTCAGGAGGAAATTCGCGAGAAAAGGCGAACAACACTGGAACACGTCGTAATTTGCATTTCGCCAAAAAACCGACAGGATTTGATTCCTCGTAAGCGGTTCTCGAACCGTTCGCAAATTGTTCGCTGCGATCAAAAAACCCCGTCTACACCTGCGAGCTGTTCTGTTCGTGACGTGCTCGCAAGTGTATACGCGTCTTTATTATTAAATTATTTTTATATTATTATTAATTATAAATAAAAAAATCGCAGTAAGCTTAATCGATGTATGTATGGTCGGAAACAGTACTCAGATGAGCCAGACGATACACGAAGATGCAGAAATGACAAGCCAATAACTCGTGAAAACATTTTATTTGATGATATTTTACATTTAGACAAAGCATGCACACGTCCAGTTTCACAACAACTGCACAAAGTTTTTACCATTCTGAGTTATGCATGCTTTACAGCGGCACCTCATAGATTGGCGAACCCACTAGAAAATGGCCGGAATTTCGCGGGCATTTGTAGCGACGGGGTCGGCATGTGCGCTATCTTAACATTCATAAACTGTTGCATGTTCTCTATATGCAGCCGGTAAGCACTGAAATGCGACTAAAGAGCTAGCTAACAGCGCCCTCTATCCCATCCAGGTGCCGTTTCCGGTCATTCTTTCTCTATATGATTTTGGATTTCTTTTTCTGTGTGTTTCCTACCTCCTTTAATAGTAGTTTACATTGAATTTTGAACCACCCTATGTGTGGCGATAATGCATTAGACCAGAGGAGATGTTAGCTTAGCATGCATTCATGGATATATCCTTTTATGAGGACAGTTGGGAATCGTATCGCTATCAGTTTTTGGGATAAAATCTCGTACTTCCCTAATTTACCACTAGAGGCACCCCGATCAGTCACTTTATGGTCAGGGCATGGTCACTTTATTAAATATTGAGATTACTTCCACGGAGACTTCCACAGCTCTAACCTCCATTGTTAGGAAGTAATGTGGTAACTTGAGCCACAGAACTCCCTAGAAAGGGAATTTTTAACGCGCATCTTCCCTATCCGATTCGATTAGTCTGGATAACAACATGGACGAGCGAGTTCTGATATAGAATATTATTTTCTAAATGTCGTGTTTATGTGTTCGTAATCGTCATTGTAATTATGCCGAGTTCGTGATTGTCAAATAAATAATTGGGAAAAGGACAGTTCGTTTGAGCACACAAAATGAAATGGAATTTGGGCCTTTAGCGCCATACCTAATAAAGTTATTGGTTTGCACGATGTGAAATAATTTGTAATCAACAATTTATCCTTTAAACAATATTCTCTTATTTATAAGTAAAATTACTAGACAAGAAAATATAAGTATTACCTATAAATATCTCCTACATAGCAGCTAATAAATGGATATTTTTTTTCAGAAGACTAGAATAAATTAGAAGGCAGTAAAAACAGTGAAAGTCAACATTTCAGACCATGGAAATTTTCCCCTTTCTTTTTCTTCTATTATTTTCTTATTCAAAATGTAAAATAACAAAACTAACTGCTTGCAAATATAAAAGATAAAGAGCTTACTTGCAGTTCAAGGAGTAATAACTATTCCAAGAGGAGAATTTTTGTTAAAAAAAACTTTCATACCTTTATTGGTGCCTGAGATCAAAGAATATTTGAAAAAATATGTCGCGCGGTATCAGTATTTTTGTTTAAGAATGTGCTTAAAACTGTACTAAATGTAATTTATAGCTGTTCGCCGTCGGAATAATCAAACAAATCAAGTTTCTACGTTCAAGGAAAAAAATCTACGAATATAAAACTTTTTTCTCTCTCCAAGATGCTCATATACTTCGATTTATAAAACAGTGATGGAGAAAAAAAGTTTAGAAACTTGAAACTCGGTCGTTTTTCATTCTTTTTTCTTTGCTTTTCTAATAAATTTCACTCGCCGTCTTCTATAAGTCTGAAAGTAACTCTTAAATCCACGAAGGGGGAAACTAGAATCTTTTTTGGATTAAATAAGCCGAAAAAGATTTAAAACTTTCCAAAAGGGAAAAGCAGAAACTGTGAGACAGGATTATAATCACGAAAGAGAGAGAGAGAGAGAAAAAAAATAAAATAAAACAATCAAATAAAAGAAAGGGAAAAGTTGACAGATTCAAGTTTATGCAAAGAAATCCGAATTCGAAAGTTTGGCGTAAGCAAAATTGTATTCCGTAGTGGACGGGAAGGACTTGCTGAGGAAATCTCAAATAAATCGTAAAAAAAATCTCAAATAAATCTAGAGTAAATCGTAGGAAAAAAAACTAATCCATCCGGCAAGAGGGATGTACATGCATAAAAT